>JALDNG010003360.1:0-27819 GCA_024349245.1 Neodontobutis hainanensis | reverse complement strand
ATGTCTCAGGAGTTTTCTTTTACTGCTGTGTCAGCACTCAAAAGTCAAACATAGTTTACTCTCAATAAACTCTGTCAAACAATAAACTAGCAGAAGTGGTACTTTTCTTATCTTCTCTGTAAATGTTGAAGTCTTGTGAACAGCTGTAGCTGGCTGTCTGTTGCACCTCCGTGCACCCCCCATTGCCTCAAAATAGTTTAATTTGTTTGTGCTGTAAAGATTTTTGTTTGTACTGTCCCCCTGTCATACAGCATGGCTACTCAATGATAATATGAGTGGACAGTATTGTAAACTCATCTTTAATGTTGAGAATGTTCCATTGGCCTGGTACAATTAAAGACCATCTTTAAAATTACTCTTTGACACTGTGTACATATGGACTATTTGTCAGTGCCTGTCCTGGACACATTCTTGCACGGCCTTTCCGTCCAGGGAGTTAATCCCTCCTTCTGTGGTTCTTCCTGAGGTTTCTCTTTTTCCGGCTGGGTTTTTATGACTTTTTCCTTTGACCCTGATGGAGGGTATAAGGACAAGGGACATTGTCTAGTTCAGTTTTCTAGTATTGACTAGTTTGTTTAGCCCTTTGAGGCAATTGTTGTTGCTGTTGGTGAGCCTCCCTGCCTCCTCTAGACTCTGGATTCCAGTTGGCAAGACTTCTTCTCCCTCTTTCTGAGCTGCCTCTTGTTTTGCATCTGTCAATTGAGTTTTAGAAGTTACACTTGCATTACCATTTACTGTAGCACTTCTCCTGAGAACCAAATAGATTTCACACTATTTGCTCACATACCAAAACTACCTTTTTTTTTTTGTTTGTTGGCACGCTTCTTTCCTTCCCTTAATTTCTCTTTTCCAATCAACTTTTCTTCTATCCAAAACAAAAACAGATTTTCAGTATAACCCTCACACAGTACAACAATATACTTGTAAGAAGGTAGGGACATGACTCCAACAAGAACAGCCCTAGTTATATTGTTATAGGGTTAAATCAAGGAATAACAACCATAATATTTGGACATGTTGGACAAGTGGTCAGTTAATATCATTGTTTAATTTAACATTTAGACAGCTTTTTTTTTTCTCACCGCTCTAATATGAAAAACTGCAACATTAGAATCAAATGCACCAATCAATTATAGTCAAAATTGAAAGTTAGACAACAATGAAAAATTATTGTCTGAAAGTTTCTAGGACAGACTGAAATGACTTGACAGTGTTTGGAACATGTCCTGACACTTGTGAGGACATGTCAAGCTGTATTTTAACACATTTGATCATCATATTTCTTTGGTTTTCTCCTTTTGCTTAAACAGGACATTATAATCATAAAACATTTCTGTCTGGTAGTAAAAATATCTATTAAAATGATATGGGAATCAAACTAGCTAGAAACTGGACTTCTTTTAGCCCTAGTCGTCCAGTTATTGAAAATAACCACACTTTACACTTAAATCTAGCAAGCTACCCCTTGACTGCGATCACTAGATAAGTTAGCCGTTAAATGAACAGAAACTGCACTATAAGGGGCGTGTCCGACTCAGGAAACAGTTCTGCTACTGTTATTAAATACGCCACAGGAATTTGTCATCTTCTTCTTGCTATCAGGTCATACGATGATCCAGAATGTAGTGGCAAGAGTAATCTTTAATGAACTGAAGAGAGCGTACGTAATGTCGCCGCCCCTCGGCGCCGGTTTCCTTTCCTTGATCACCAAATGTGTACCACAAAGAAATCCAAGCAGGGACCGAGTTTACCATAAAAATGCTAAGTTTATTAAAACAGAGTTAAAAATAATGTCTATATAAAAGCAGTAAAGACTTTAAATACAAAAAAAAAAAACAGGTTGTAGTAAAACCCAGGAGTAGTGGGGGGAAAGCGGTCCATAAAACAGGCAACGATGTTAGTTGTTATTCCTGCACTTTAGTTCGTGACCGCAGAGCCCGGTCAGTCCGTGCAACGCTGCCCTCCCGACAGTCCTAGCTGACCTCGAAGCCCCGGTACCTCGCCGCAGAAACTGACTAAAAACACATAAAATAATGTCCGGTTCAACCAACACACTAAAAACACAGATAAAACCACACAGCATGCAGGTTATTCGGGACACGCCTTCACTTATCCGTTTGTGGCGTTGTACGTGGTCTCTTCCTTTAGGCCGATTTAGACTTCTGCGTCAGGTGTACGCCGTAGTGTACGCGTTGTAGGCTACGCACGTGGCGACGCCGTCGTGAGTATTTATACTTCTGCGTATGTCTGTTTTGCTCTGCAGTACACCGCTGAAAGCTAGTTGACGCGGGTTCCACTGTGTTTGAAACAACATTTCAGTCTCCCCACGGAATTGTGCCATGGCAAAAACATTGTGTGTTGTGGTCAACTTGGTGTAAATTGTATTGGTGTAAAATATAATGCACCAATAAATGACAAGGGATATTTTTTTAAGTTTGTACTATACATACAAATGGTCGAACTATGTATAAGATAATGCACCATGTAAAGGTGCAATGGTCTATAATTGTTTACATTAAATAGATGCAAAAGTGCAAACTATACAAATAAATGAATCGTAAGAGCTTAATTTACTGTAATCTGAACCATAAAATATGCATTATTGGTGCAATGGTGCAATCTGTGGTCCTCTCTGAGAGCCACCAGCCACTGTCCATCGTTGTTGTGTGATGCCACCCTCTATTTTTCCAGTATTGTTCAGTTTCCAGCCTTGGTGGGTCGGCTCTGCTGTTATTACCCTGCCACTGAGCGTACACTTTCGCAGGTTGAGTCAGTGGGTAGAGCAGTCGTCTTTCAACCTGAAGGTAGGCGGTTCGACTCTCACTCTCCCCTCAGTTCATACTGTCGTTGTGTCCTTGGGCAAGACACTTAACCCACCTTGCCTCCAGTGGCTGTAACACTGTTAATTACTGTAGAACAAGGTAAGTCGCTTTGGATAAAAGCGTCAGCTAATAAATGAATAAATGTAAATATATATTAGTGGGCAAGTTAACGCGTTATTTTTATGCGTTAACGCATTAATAAATTAATGCTGACGATTATTTTATTGCGCGTTAATGTCGGCCAATTAGTATTGAAAGATGTCTGAAGAACATTCTTAGGATTGCAAAGAATGACTGCACGTATGAGCCGCCCTCATGACGCACCATCACAAGAAGAATACACGAGTTTTATAAAAAGGAGAGGACTACAAAAGCGACGGCGTTTGAACGTAACGGTAAGTATAGCATTAGCACGCACCACACACACGCGCATCTGACAGACGCAACTCAACACAATCATCAAATCAGCACGACAGTAGTGGATACAGTGTGTAAAAACAATAATGCTTGCCATAGTTTGGATCATCGGACACAATGTGGATCTGTTAACACATCCAACTCGGATGAATGTGTTAAAAGATCCATCCGACTTGTCCAACATTTAATGTTCGAATGAATGTTGAAGTCGGATGGATCTGTTAAGTCCTCCTTAGTGCTGGCTCTAGGCTTAGGCGAGTCTGAAACAATGAATGCGCTGATATATTTACTATAGTAAATTATGATTTGTTCATTTTCATGATTGCACATTTAACCCTATTAATTAGCCTAATATGTGGCTGTACCTGTACACTGGCGTGGAGGAGAAGTAGGCATTTGATGGAGCGCTGCTGGTGATGTTGAAATTGCTGAATTAAAGTTAACAACAGAGCTGAGCTCCTTACTGAGCTCCTTACATCTGAATTATCTTCCTCTTGCGTTTTTTTAACACAAACTTTAGTAAGATGCTCTGTTTCATTTTTGTTTAACATCCAACGATGTCCCAGCTGTGTATCAGGGTAGTTGCGGTGAAGGGGGGAGGGGCAAGGGGCTGTTCGCAATATGACTTTGATGTGGTTCGGAGAAATTTTGTCATCATTATGGCAAACAAGAATAAAGAAACAACATGATTTATTTTTATAGAGAGAGAAGAGAGAAGAGAAGAAGAACTTTACTGTCCCCGTGTAGGCAATTGGGTTTGCGGCACAGTCTCAAGGCACTACATGACAACATATAACAAAAACAATACAATGCATTACAAAACACCAAAAAACACATACATACAAATAAAAATCCCATTGGGTCTAACCCTGCCAACTGGACAGGTAGCTTATTTTAATTGATTTAATGCCTTAATGGCTTGTGAAAAGTACAAAAGAAAATTTTGATCTGTTCTTGGTCATAAGAGGTTGGTAGAAACGACACCTAGATGGTAATAAATTAAAATAGGTCACATATTGTGATAATTGCAACATAATTCACTCATTAGGCTATCTTCAGAAGAAACTGACTCGGTGACCGTCGCTACACGGCTGGCTCTGACTGTAATTAAAACACAAAACAGACATTTATATTGTTTATATTGTTATAATGTTATGATTGAGGCTCTGGACATAACATGTTTTTCTATAACAAACTAAACAAAATATTAATGCCCTGGCAGTGGCAAATATTTTTGATTTAATATTTAATTTTATTACATTAATTTAAGTCAAGATTTACAAGAAATATTTCAACTGCTACTAACTTTTAACTGCCGTAAAAAGCACCTTATTTGTTTAAAGTGTTTGCAAAACAAATGATATTGTACTTTTTTCATACAGCAGTACTTTCAAAATAAAAGTATGCAATACACAAATTTTTAATTCAATATTAAATTTTGTATATAATACGATTAATTGCAATTGATCGCAGAATTAAGAAATTCTTTAATCGTTGCCCAGCACTAATATATTTATATATAATCTATGAAAGTGCAGTACTAGTAACAGCAAAGATACTGCGCAGAAGCAGAACCCTCAAGCTCCCAGGCCTCTGGTAGAGGACCCGAGCTCGAAGGATGAGACCACCCGCGGAGGGTGAAGGACAAAGTTTCTTTTGTATATATATATATATATATATATATATACAATTTATATATTTATATATAAATAATATATATATATAAATAATATATATATATAAATTATATATATATATTGTAGTGAATGTGGAGGATTAGGTGGAAGTTCGAGGACCAAAGGACTCAAATCCACAAGGACATTGAGTTAAAAAGAGAAGATTTAAAAATAATTAAAATTAGAAGTAAAATGTTTAAGAGTAATGTTAAAATTACACACACAAAGCCCACAAAAGGCAGGGCACATGAAGTTCACAGAAGGCCGTGCCACTCATGAAGTTCATAGCAGGACAGGGACACACACACAGTCTTGGACGGCAACTAAACAAAAGTTCACAAAGGACAGGGCACAGGAGTTCACAGAAGACCCAGTGTCCTACTTACGAGAGTTCACAGAGTTTAAAAAAGTTGTCAGAGCGCATGTGTGTTGACGTCACGACTACACCCTGTCCAGATGGTATAAAAGGAGGCTTGAGACTCCGGCAAACGGGTCTTGCCGATCTCTTTGATTCAAGGACAATCTAAATCTTCAAAGACACAACGCAGCTCTTTCTGACTCTCTCTGTACTTCTCCATCAACATTCTCAAAGCAAATATTGAATCTGTAGTGCTCTTTCCTAGCATGAAACCATACTGATGCTCACTGATGCTCACTTCTCCTCTTAGCCTAGCTTTCACTACTATTTCCTACAACTTTATTGCATGACTGTATTTATTTATTGTATGTCATTAGGACCAAGTACTTTTTCTTTCTTTATCCACTTTATAGCCCTCCTAACTTCACCCTTGCTAATCCTTATTACTTCCTGCTTAGCAATATTTGCCTTTACTACTCTGCTCTCTTTCTCATTTCCATTTTCTTTCTCATTTTCCTCATTCCTTCAGATCCTCAAAGTACTTCTTCCATCTCTCTTTCACCCTCCTGTCACCTGTCAACACATTTCCATCTCTATCTTTAATCACTCTAACCTGCTGCACATCCTTTCAATCTCTATCTCTCTGCCTCGCCAACCAATCCCTCTCACCTTCCAAGCTAACCTTTTCGTCTGGATACTCTCCTAAACTTTCTCATTCCACCACCAAGTCTCCTTGTCTTCTTTCCTCCTTCCAGTTTACACACCTAGCACCTTTCTACCCATCTCCCTAATCACCTTGGCTGTAGTAGTCCAGTCATCTGGAAGCACCTCCTGACCACCTAAAGCCTGTCTCAACTCCTTCCTGAAAACTACACAGAACTTTGTCAACTTCCACCACTTTGTCTTCTGCTCTGCCTTTGCTCTCTTCATCTTCCTCACCATCAGAGTCATCTTACACACCATCATCCTATGCTGTCTAGCTACACTCTCTCCTACCACTAATATATACTGTATTTTATTTAATTTACTACTATTTATGTATATATAGGAAGCTTTTAGATAGCTATGCCTGGTTACAGACATAAGTTATGTACATAAACACTTGATTAATACTGGGAGCTAAATTAACTTTTATCACTGTTGCCAGACTTAAGTTATTTTGATTAAGCCATCTCCTATATCCAGATGTTAAACGTCATGAATATAGATTTGTTGAATTTTCCAGTGTAGTTAATGACATTGGCCTCTCATTAAAACCAAACTTACCATGTCAAAGCTGAAGACCGCTGCAGATATTGTGCTTTGGGTAGATTCTTGGCAAGCCCCCTTTTACATTCACAAGGGCGGTGGGGTATGAAACTAATAATATAGTGTTCTCAGTCGTCTACTTGAGCCATGACAGGGACTTGGCTGGTCTGTGGCTCCTCAGTCTGTCTGGCCATTGTAAATCTGACATTCTGTCCGAGATATGCAGGTGTCAGCTTTTTGTTTGATTAATTGGATTCACAGTCTGAGACAAGGAGACACGGGAAAGATAATACGAGCAACATGTCTTAATGCAGGTTAACATGCACTGTGCACAGAGAGACACAGATGCTCTGTTACATTTACTTAATAAAGCACTACATAATATTTAACCAAAAATATTCTCAAAATCATTTTGATGGTTCTTAGTCATGAGATCAGTAGAATCATGTCTAACTCACTGAGACAGTACCCTAAGCTCTTTCCAGAAAACTTTTCTGCCAGCTCTACCACATATTTAATAAAGAAAATAGGACAATACACTGGACCCTAGCAGAGTTCTATTTGTACAACCCTAACCCACCTTATTTTTTGTTTTTTTCCAATAAATATCTTCAGTGAAAGCTTTAAAAAGTGAATAAAATTTTACACTTAAGGAAAAATAGAAATCTGACAATGCAGTGGATGACGAACTCGAAGAACAAATAAATAATGCTGCAAGTCAGCAAACATTGCACTGGAAAGAACTAAAAATTTTGTTTGAATATTATCAGTGTGGCACACATTTTTATATTTGATAAATAAAAGCTATATGAAATGGTTTTGGACCTAAACTCTCAACTGAGGTGTCAAACATTGGTGGTGTGGACTACCAAGGCACCCTGTAGCATTGTGTATGGCTTCATTGTAGCCAAACATTTGCATAATATCCTCTGCAACTGAGGAGAACTATAAGCCCCCAGTAACTCTAAACATAAGAATTAAAATTATTATAACACTACTTAAACTGGATTATTATTTAAAGAATTTCATGCACACCGTAGTGTAGTGTCTCTACCAGGAGGAACCAACACCTCTTAGAGGACCACAGAATTTACAACTCCGAACTTTTAAAGACTCTTCCTTTTTGTTTATCCAGGCCAAGGACAGATGAGGAGATTCAATTCACGTCTTCTTGCTAATCCTCTCCAGATGTTCGTATGTTGTGTTAAAGAGTTCACGCAAGAGTGAAATTATATTTACAGCTTTATTTTTCAGTACTTCAAAGGACCACGTAGGTGCTATCTGTTGGCCGACCAGACCCCGGCACCAGAATTGACATTTAAATATACGATTTGTGTATTGAGACACACCAGACCTGAGAAAGGAATGCCTTTGTTCGGGATTCTCAAAATGACTGAACAGTGCGCTCTGCTGGACAAGCAGAGAAACAACGCTGCATCGGAACCCCAGCCAAAGTGATTACTCTAAAATGTAACCGTGTATTAAAGATTGTTTGTAACTATGCAAACCTCACCATTTTCCCTTAACAGGATCCAACAGGACAAGAAACATAACGATGTTACTCTGTTTTACTTTGCATAAGTGTGTTGTACAATAAAAACTAATTATTAATTTGTTTTCAGAAAATGACAACGAATATATATGTGTTTGATATCTAAATGTTCGTAAAGACATTTCACGCAGATATGATACAATGCAGAAGCAATACGCTTTTAAAATGTGTCTAAGTTTATTTTACTTGATGGAACAAGAAAGGTTTTATTCTCTTTTCCAAAACTTTCAGTAAACGCCTCTTTCCCCAAACCGTGTGAAACACGCCTCTCTTTGGTCTCTTACAAAGAGCCGGCAAAGCGGAAATAGCACTCTCAAGTTCCCTCTCAAGCTTCTTAAGCTCAAGCTTTTACCTCTTAAACTCTCTTCACGCTCTTTCTTAAGCTTAACTTTAGTCGTATTTTCCTCGCAACTCTAAAGTCTTCTAGCAGCACACACCGTGCAGCGTAAATTTTATCCTTTTGAAGATCCAACACATTTGATTTTTGTTTGAAAAACTTCTTATCCACGGAGTTACATCACTTCCTCGCGAAGAAGAAACTTTTGTAGTTTTGAAAGGCTTTTGACGCTACGAAAGAAAGTCTTTGTTAAATCCAAAAGACATATTTTCGCTCTTGTAGCGGACTTCAGTTTTAAAGACTTTATTCTCAACTGCTGGTAAAGTCTACTTTACCCTCACGGACAATACAGAACGCCTTTTGGTCTGCTGAAGGTATTATCCTTAGCACCCCGTGCGCCGGTGACGCCCTCTATACGGCCGGAAGCCAGCCGCGACCCTGGGAATCTCGAAGCTTCCCTTTGGACTTCTCGGAACCGCACCGCTGGTACCTTTCCACCACATCAGAGTGAGTCGAACACTGGGCACAAGCTTGGCGTTATAAAATCTGTGTTGTGATTAAGTCCAACAGCATATCTCTTCCCTTTTACAATCTTCAAATAGCCGTCAATAGTTCCCTTTAGATAAGCCATTTAAACTTCCACTTTCTTCTCTCCGTAAGAACTCCGAGTAATTAAAAATTCAAAAGAATTAAACTTTCTGTTCCATCAAAGCCATCATAATGTTATAGCATTGACCTGTTAACTGTTATTTTCATGTTCGTTACCTAATACCTTGTCAATAATCTTGTTTTATTTTATGTCATTATTATTCATATATTTAATCTTGCATAATCTTTAATAAAACCCATAAAGACATCCTTGTTTCATGTTTACGTAGATTTGGTCTGAAAACGAGTTTAGAACTTATTTCCTTCAGTATTGAGACTTATCAAACATAATCAGTTTCCTTAGAACTGCTAAAACTAAGGTGGTGCCCCGAAAGAAATTAATATTTTCATAAACAAAATATTAATTATTAATTTTCATAATTCATATTCATATTAATTATTCATCAACGAGACCATATTCACTACAGTATTATTTTTGGAGCCCCGGCGTGAGGCTCGGAAAGATCCGGTCTTGTAAACACTGAAATAAGTTAACATCCTTAAAGCCTTTTACATAAATCTCTGTCCGCTGAAGAACTAAGAAAGTTATGTCTTATACAAAACTAATCAATGTGTTGAGAAACGTGTGTTGTGTTGCTGTTTGATAAAAAGCGCTTGGGAAATTGTGTGTCTAAGATTTGAAAAATACCAGCTGGTCTGATGTTTTGATAATTCTGAGATATGCTTTGTAACTTAGTTAATATTATGCGTACATTTCTGCCAGCTTGCTAAGTGTTCAGTGAAAGACTGAAGCTTAGTATAGTTTGTGAACAAAGGCCAGAGAGCTGGATTGATTAAATGCATTTGTGACACGTTAAGGACGTGTAATTTTTATAAGGCCTAACAACTGCGGATTCTAAGATGCTCTAGAATTTTAGCATAAGTTGTCTAATAACGCGTTCTGCAAGTTAATAAACAGACTGCGATGCTCTAGTGTTTAATATAAACTTGTAAACCAAGTAATTTCTCTGTTCATATTGTGTCAGACGAATTAAAATCTTGGTCGGAGAACTCCTGAGCGGATTAGCTACCCGCGTCAGAACTCCTTGTTAATACACAGCCAACGGACAAAGTCTTGGCCCACGTGGCCCGTGTAGTGCTTTGTGAAACGTTGTTTTATCCACAGCACTGCTGTGTTGGAAGTTGCGCTTTTCAGAGCGCTGCTGTGTTGTAAAGTGGCTGTGTAGGAGCGGTTTTGCCCCTCCAAAGTCAACAGCTGAAGTGAGGCTAACAAGCCATTGACACTCCGTGTCTTGGAAGGGGCGTGACACTGACGTCACCCGGAAAACAAACTCATTGTAGTTCCAACGGCCCCTAGCAGAAAGAAGTGGTAAAAACAGACTTAAGAGAGTCCAACTGCCCCCTAGCGAAAAGAAGTGGTAAACCACGGACTCCAGAAAGTCTGCTACCCCCTAGTGGAAGAGAAGTGCGAAACTTCTAAAAAATCTTTGAGAGGAGCTCTACGTCTCTCTCTGGTGGTCACTCAACGGAATTACACTTTTTCCTCAAAATAGTGACTAATTCAAGTTTAAGAACTTAACTGAATAATTTAAGCTTTCATTGACACTGAAAAGCCTGATTAACTTAACATAAAAAGTGAATTACTATGCTTTATTAACGAATACTAAACTGCTGTCAAGCTGTTTTGCTTCTGTTAATACATGTGTTTTTCTTGTAATATACAAGTTTGCAAATGCCATATTGCTTTTGAGAATAACTGCCTGTGTTTAACAACCTTGAATGCACAATAGGAGTTAACTAACAATTGTGACATTTTTAATTAACATTGCATCTGCTTTTGGAAATCTTTGATGCTAACCTTGCATATAATTTGATTGATTAATTTGTCTTGATTAACAATTTAAGACTGCTTTTGTGACTTTCCTATCTACACAGGATTTGTCAAATTGGAATGCTAACGCTAACAGCTTACTACCACTACGACACCACTGCTGTTACTTCTGAATAGACTTAACTCTGCACGAATTTTGTCATAGCTGTAATTTAAAAGCTGATTACCTGCATGAATTGTTAGATTAAACCCACTGATTCTGCACTGTTAATTTTACAAATTAGCACAGCAGCATCCCAGCACTGTCAACCCTCATTAACATTCACACCACCAGGCTATGGCTACATAGTCACTGCTTATTACTAGCATAAGGTCACTTCAATCACAAGTAGACTTTATACTAACCTACACTTCAACAATTCTTTCTTTTATTACTTTCAATCTGACTTATTTGACTTAATACCCTTTTATTTTAATTTAATTGGAATTTTATTTTAATTTAAATAAAATAAAATTTTAATTTTAATTTTATTCCTTCATTAATTTTTTTTTATTATTTGCACTTTTACTCAGATTTTCAAAATTCTTTTACAGTCTGCTTGAGTTTTACGCTTCTTCTTCGTAACACTCTACAAGTAGTAACTCTCTCCTTGCAGTTAAAACTTAATCTAACAATAACTCACTTACCTTGAGAAACCCATTTCTCAACATGTCTAATCCACAGTCCACAGGTTCTGGTAGTCCCATCAAGCTTCTGGATCACTTAGACTCAGCTCTAAGTGATTTAACAGGACAGGTGCTACCCCAATATGTGGATGAGATTCAGACCACACCTCCCAACGAGCTAGATTCAGTTCTTAGCTCCTTGATTAGCATTGCGCTAACCTCTAAGCCAAAAGACAAGGATCTAACTAAGCTGTTAGGTCAAATGGCTATTGTTATGCGCGCACAACAGAAACAAGCCGAGGATCTCCTGGCACGCAGCCACGAGAAAATCCAGGTCCAGAAACAGGACCTCGCCCGCTTCAACGCGAGAACAAGGCGTTGAATCAGGAACTCCAGCTGACCAAAGGAGTCCTGGAGAATTCTGAAAAACAAAACCAAGAGTTACAAACTCTTACCCAAACACTCCAAAAGGCAGACCCTGACTTTGGGAGTTACACACGAAACTCCAGATAACTGAGGGGACCCTCGGTGACCTAAAGAACGAGCTGAGCGAAACAAGGTCTGCTCGTGACATAGCAGAAACTGCAGCTCAATGACCAACGCGATGAGTACGACGCTATGCGAGAGGAACTCATCAAAGCAGGCAGAGTGCACAGCTGTCCGAATATGCTGGCACAGGAAGCTCGGCGAAGAGAGACCCTGAGTGCGCGGGTAGAGACCCTCACTCAACAAGGTGACTTAGACCGCCAGCTTATTGAACAACTTCAGGCGCGCCTGACAGAGGACGCCCAAACACGACCTAATAAGAAACTGGAATTCAAAGGTACTCCAGACCTAGAACCAGTTACTCCATTATACCAACCCAGTAGGTTTGAAGACTCCCAGAAGGAGCCACTTCACTAACTAATCCAATTTTGCGACAACTACCGCGCCTGGGCGCAACGGAAAGAAGACCAACCGGGCGAGAGCCCGGCCGTCTTTCCGCGAGCTTCCACAGGTAGGCATTCGGATTACTTCGCACTACCAACAGGTAGGCAATCGGACTTTGTCCAACAACCAGCTCCGACACGGAGACATCTGGACTACGGTCCCACTGACAGAGACTTTGACAAAATCGCGCGTCATATCACTCGCCGAGCCCCATCAAGGATCGGCTCATGACACTAGCGCGTACCTTAGAGACATTGAGTTCTACCTCCAAAGAATACCCAATGCTACTGTTGAGGACAAAATCTTTTGATAAAACTAACATCAAGCAGAGATGTTAGTAGCTTCATCGAACGTCAACCCCTGAGGTCCAAGCTGACTTGATCTCCTTAGTCAGTCCTCATGGAGGAATTCTCAGGCGTTACAACGAATGTGGGACTGACAGCCGCCTAACAATCAAACAGGCACGGCAAGAGTCACCACAGATATATTATCGCCGCTCACATAAAGCCTACTTTGGTCCACTCAACGAACCAAACATGGAGGAGGATAAAAACTTCAAAACACTCTTTGTGCAAAACCTCCATCCAACTACCAATCATCATCTTGGCGTGCTGCCTGCCCGCTGACTCAAACCAGCCGCCAACTCCGCGAACTGGCAACAAGGGCATTTACTAAACAGAAGCTGACTCAGATTAAACGCAAGAGTCAGCCGCTCTGTATACTGTTGATCAGAGTCTAGCGCTCGAAGGAGCACCTACCTCCAAGCCAAGCGGCCCAGGAGCCTCCGCTTTCCAGACAGGAAAGAGGGACCTCGCCACACAAAGGAGAGCCGGGTCCACACCCGACCTGGCCTGAGCGTAAGTTCAAAGACCAGGGCCCTCACTGGAGACCTCGGTTCAAAAATAAATTTGAACCAATCCAAACCGTAACCAAGGGGGTCCTATCAAAACCGCGGCGACAGGAGAAACCATTATCGTCGGTCCCAAGACCAACGATCATCAGGTAGCCCACCTGTCGAGCAGCGAAATCATGCGAGGACCGAGCCCTGAAAGTCAGACTAATCGCGTGGGAAACCCCATGAGTGACAGTAATCTGACTACAGAGGAGGCTCGGGCCATAGAACGCATACTCGAATGCGCGAAAAGTCCAAGGACAAGGCTGACCTGTATACGGTGGAGGCCTCTAAGGCCCCGATTCAGAAAAAGTCTCAACCAATCCAAGTTGGCTTAACACGCAACGGAAATACAGAGTCTACTGAAGGGAATGAACATCTCCCAGACCTGTACTTAGGCTCTGACGATCCAGAGCCACTCAATGACATTGTCCAGGACCCTAGCACGGACAACACGGAGGGAAGTGACACAGATCACAAAGACACCACTCCGTCTAGCGCCGTCCTAGTGGTCCAAGCAAATCAAATGTCGGGCTGTGCCATGACCACGCCACGACTATTGAATGTGAAACACCCTTTCACCAATTTCTAGGTCACCTAACTGAAAAGGGAGTAGCTCGAAGCTTTATCTCTCTGTCTTGTTAGAAGACCACTTGACGCATGAAGCACTTCTCGACACAGCCGCTGACATCAGCCTAATTTCAGGCAACCTGTTCAGATCACTCCAGGCTATAGCGAGAAGATCCCACAGGGACTTGAAGTCCCACCCGTGCTCTCTAGAAATAAGGCCTTACTCTGATGATCGGACGATCATCAACAAGGTAGCCTTAGTCCAACTGACCATCGGACCCATGACACTGATACACCCAGTGTACGTGTCCCACCTTGACAATGTCCCACTTCTGATTGGAAAAGACGTCCTCAATCGCTTCGAACCACTGATCGACTTCAAGCAGCTGAAGATTTGGGCCCAAGTGCGAGAACCACTTCCAATCTTACTGAATGAATCTCAGTGCTATGCGATTGACAGAGAATCACCAATCGATAGGGTAGCCACCAACACCGCTGGTACAACAACCATGCAACCTCGGTGCGAACCAAACCCCTTTACAGTGCGTGACAACTTCCTATGCGCGTTGAAGGACCCATTAGCGATGACACCCCAGATTGTCAATGGCATCTCACTGGAAGCAACTCCAGTCAACAATGTTGTGATGGCCTTATGGGCTGACAAATCTGCCATCAGCCAGGAGCTGTTTAACACTCTCGCGCATAAAAACCCAAGTCTGACCTTCGTAAAGAAGCACACTCGGTTCCCTGCTAACCCCACACCGACTCACGCGTTAACCGCCATCGGTCTATGCTCTGCCATCGTACGATGGAACAAAAGAGAACTGACCCACACTTTTGCGGTCATCCCCAATCTGCCACATTCAGTGTACATTGGGGCTGACATGCTAGTCAGACTCGACGTACAAGTCGACACCATTAACAACGTTCTCTGGTCACTGACTGGAGTACGTAAGGAATCACCTTCATTGACCGAAGGAAACTTGAAATCGGGTCAAACCATTCCCGATGTGTGTCAGGTAAGTAACAACTGCCATCTCACAATACCGCCGCGTACCATCATGGACATACGTCTGAACGCATCTACAGGACAACAAGTTAACTCTCCACAAGCGTTCTTCCAACCATCGCCTCTGTTCTTTGAGTTAGGCTTGTCTGTTCAGGCAACACCCCTGGTCGAGGTCGACTCCCGATCAACACACGTGCTAGTGCAGAATCCTACTGCCGATAGCATTCTCGTCCCGAAGGCCACACCTTTGGGTTGGCTAATCGACACAAGATTTCATGACTTCGAACTCAGAGTTCCAGTCATAGGACGCATGCCACCCTCACTCGTGACTGAACAACAGGAGACCGGAGTCGTCTACACGAAGCCTTCCGGAGCAATCGCCATATACCCACATCCACACGGTACGCATTCCAACAGCCGCGAATGCACCACCAGCTTACGTTCGCCAATACAAAATACCACTGGCGTCTTATGAACCGATACAGGAAATCATAGACGACCTTTTGAACAAAGGCATCATTCGTCCGTGCAACAGTACTTATTCGGCTCCTATCTGGCCAGTGCTCAAGCCCAATGGCAAGTGGCGTCTAACAATTGACTACCGCCAATTGAATAAGAGCGTACCACTTTCCAGGTGGCCAATGACCCAACTTGGCCAAGAACTGCCCAAAGTACAGGATGCCAAATACTTCTCTACACTGGACATAGCATCCGGCTTCTGGACCATTCCTGTAGACCCACAGGATCAACACAAACTTGCCTTCACGTTTGCCAATCGGCAATACTCTTTTACAAGATGCCCATTCGGTACTTAAATTCCCAGCCGAATTTAACATCTTCTTGAACAAGGCATGTCCTGACGCCGCTAGCCGCGGAACTCTCATCTACGTCGATGACATCTTGATGCGCACCGCGACACTCCATGCGCACATTAACGAAATCGACCACGTCCTGAAACAGCTCACCATTGCTGGTGCTAAAATCTCCTTGGAAAAATGTCAATGGTGCAGAAAGAAGGTAAACTATGTGGGCCTTCTAGTAGGCGCTGATGGCATCGAACCACAGGTCAGTCGAATCCAAGGCATTGCCAATCTGAAACCGCCTTCCAACTTGTCAGAACTCCAGTTTCCTGGGAGTCTGCAATTATTCTCGACAATTAGTCGATGACTATGCGGCATTGGCTAAACCACTGACGGACCTTCTCAAAAGGACACCGCCTTTGCGTGGGGTCCACAACAAGAGCAGGCAATGCAGGCGGTCAAACACAATCTGTGCAGAGCCCCGTGCCTAGCTTACCCGGACCACACCAAAGTCTTCTACTTAGAGGTGGGCTTCTCAAGCCACAGCCTCAGTTCAGGCCTCTATCAGGTCCATGACATGGATAAGAGAGTAGTGGCCTACGCCAGCAAAACTCTCTCCGGACCCGAGGTCAAGTATACCGACTGTGAAAAAGCCCTCCCAGCGACAGTATGGGCCGTAAAACACTTCGCCCACTACTTAGGAGGCCAAAAGACAATCGTGAACACCAATCACCAACCGGTGACTTTCTTAACCAGTCAAAGACTCAGGACGGCGTAGTAACTAACGCCGCGTGGCATCGTGGCTCATGGCTCTCCAAAGTTTCGGCGTGGAGATACGCTACGCTCAAAACCACAAGTCGCACTTAGGCATGGAACTCGCTGCATGCCAACAATGCGTCGACACGCCGCCACAGCCGTCCGCTAAGCGAACACACCTCCACTGTACCAACACGCCATCACTACTTGATGCTGGCGTGTGCCAAGACATGACCACTGCTTATGTCGATGGATGCTCCTTCCACCATGAAGCTCTGGTCCGCGCTGGTGCAGGTGTGGTATGGCTCAATGACAACCCTTATGAGCCACAAAAATTTCAGTTAGGATCTCAATCCTCACAATATGCGGAGATCGCAGCCGTGATCATAACTCTCCAACTAGCAGTGGCCAAGCAGATCAAACAGCTCGTAATTTGCACAGACTCAAATTACGCACGACTCAGCTTCTCTGCCCACCTGCCATTATGGAAGAGCAATGGCTTTCTCACATCTGCGAAAAAGACGATCAAACACAAAGACCTGTTCGTCGTAGGCGACGGTCTGGTCGAGGACCATGACATGCAGGTGTATTGGAAGAAGGTCAGGGGACACTCTCGAGCCCCTGGACTGGACAAAGACCTGAACGATCAGGCAGACCTCATGGCAAAACAAGGGGCTCTAGACGGTACGCTCTGGCATTTCCAGCCAGAACCCTCGTACGAACGACCCCTTCCCACCCAACCCACCCATTCTGTCTGTCTGCTTACCCGGTCTAAAGCAACCACAACCGATGCCTCGGTTCCGGCCCCTGCAGACCAATCTACTTCTTCTCTTTCTTTCGCTGGTTCCGACCTCGTTGCCCTTCAGGCAGCGGACTCGGCAATCCACAGACTCATCCTTTACCTTTCAGACCCGGTGTCTAACCCCATCGTAGACACTGACTTTTCCTCCGGCGCTTATCTTAAAAGCTATGGGCGGTGCGCTCGACTCCACCTGCGTCATGGCTTGCTTGTCACGTCTCTGACACCCTCACTTCACCTGCGTTCGTAGTGCCTCAGAGCCTAAGGGGGGTCATGCTAACGCACGCACATGACGCTCCTGTAGCAGGCCACAGAGGTGTTCGCGCAACACACCAGGCACTCCAACAAGTGGCATACTGGCCACACATGCAAATGGACGTGGCAGAATACATCAAAGGCTGCCTAGTATGCTGCCAATTTCAACCGACAAGACCACTCCATCGTGCACCCTTACAAAGAAGGGGCATTTCTTTTCCGTGGTCTGACCTCCAAATCGATTGGATGGGACCCTTGACTAAATCAACAAGGGGCAACAAATACATCCTAATGGTCACCTGTGCCTTCACTAAATGGGTGGAAGGTCTTCCAGCCCCAAACGACACGGCACAGACCATGGCCTTTCTACTCATGAACCACGTGTTCTCCAGATTCGCTTACCCTGTAAGGTCGATTCTGACCGTGGTACTCACTTCACCGCCGAGGTGATGGGACAACTGTGGCAAACCATGGGCGTGAAAGCAAAATTCCACGTCAGCCACCACCCCCAGTCCTCAGGCCAAGTAGAAAGAGCAAACCGAAGGGTGATCGACATCCTAAAGAAATATGTCGCATCTAATCACCGAGACTGGGACGTCAAACTGCCCTTGGTCCTGATGGCTATCAGAGCCACGCCACACCTCGGCGACCGGAGTCTCCCGTTTGAGCTCATGACCGGTAGGCAGATGACGCTTCCCTTACACTTACTGTATCAGCCAGGAGAAGCTAACATCGCTCGGCCTATACCACACACCAGTACATGGCTGATCTCCAAGCACACCTGAGAACCACCTTCGCCTTTGCCCAAGAAAAACTAGGCAAAAGTGTAGAAGGACGTAAGGCCTATTATGACCAAAAGTCATCTAGGGACGAACTACAGGTGGGAGACAAAGTGTGGTACTACATGTTCAGTCAACTCACTGGACAAACAAAAGGTGGTACCAACCGACTGACGCGAAATTCCTCCGCGTTGGGCAGGACCGTACTCCATTGTCAACAAACTATCCCGGTGGTGTATCAGATAAAGATCACCAAAGGGAGAAAGGAACCCACTCTCAAGTGGATACACCGCAACCAGATAAAGTTGCACAAAACCCCCATGGGATCTACAGGGGACGTTCACGCTCCCAAGTAGTCTCAAACAGATCCCTTAACTTGCAGTAACCACTAACAACTAACCTCTAACTCTAATCCTAACACCTTTCATTTCTCTTTTTCAGTGGTAACTGTGAGTAATTCAACAACTGTAACTAATAACTCCGGTATTTGCTGTCAATGAAACCATTGCTAAAAAGTTCTCTCTCTCTCACCAGGATGATGTGGACGATACTCCTTCTGATCACCAGCCTTATGGGCATGGGATCACCAGATCTTATAGAGCCCGGACCAACAGCCGGGATCGTTTTAAAGGACCAACCCGGACTGTTGATCACAAACTGTCGCCTGCATACCCAAAGGGTTTTTGTCAGGTTAAACCCAAACGACGTGTATCGAAACACGTCCGAGCCACTCAAGGGCTCACCAGTTGGGCGGCGCTAGCTGGACCACCTCTATTCTTAACCACGCTGAAACTGATATCTCCCACATGCTTAACCAGCTCGAGAAATTTACAATTACTCAGGCTGAACTTACTGGAGCTAACCAAAGGTCTAAACGGTTTATAGGAGGACTTCTTGTTGCAGCGGCTGCTGTGGGTACCTTGTTTAACCTCGGGTTGTCCACAGTCAATACTGTTAGCATCTCCACGGTCAAGAGACATGTCTCAGAATTACAGGCTGAAATCCCTGACATCAGAGCGCAGATCATCCAACAGCAACAGCAACTCCAAACAGTAGGGAAAACGTTGAAGGACACTGTGTTGGTGGTAAACACACACAGTGAAGCTCTAAACAAAACCCACCGAGCTGTAGAGTTACTTATGACCCTCTTCCAGGTTGACTACGTGCAAGCACAAGTAGTCACCGCATTAATGGATGACATGCTCCGAGACATAAGCTCTTCAGTGGACAGCTTAGCCATGGGAAGAATTCCACCCTACCTTATCCCTCTGTCACTAGTACAATCTCTCCTTGGAACCGCCACTAGAGATCTTGTAACCCCACTTCAGGCCCATTTAGCATACACTTTAGGTAGTGCCGTACCCATTTACGTCAACCCAGAGTTCCGGGAAATGGCTTTTATTCTAAATCTGCCTATCATTGAATCCCAGAACATCTATCGCCTTAAAGACGTCGTAAACGTCGGGTCCTGGAACGGAGACACGCACGTTAAAGTGCACACTCCTTCAGTAGTGGCATACCATGATGCCAATCCAGATTTGTACCTGGCCCCTAATCTACGCATGCTCATTTCAACCTGATGATCCGACGGTGTCTGCTCGTGTCTCGGCGTGCCTGAGTGACATCTCACTTTGGATGAAGGACCATCACCTGCAGCTGAACCTTGGAAAAACAGAACTGCTAGTGATTCCTGCCAACCCAAAGACCCGCCACAACCTCTCCATTCAACTAGGCTCATCAACCATTACACCGTCCAGCACTGCCAGAAATCTGGGAGTGGTAATTGATGATCAACTAAACTTCACAAGTCATGTTGCCAGCACCACCAGGTCCTGTAGATTCATCCTCTACAACATTAGGAAAATTAGACCCTTCCTATCGGAGCACTCTACGCAAAATCCTAGTTCAGGCTCTTGTCTTGTCCAAACTGGATTATTGCAATGCTCTTCTGGCTGGACTCCTGCCTGCACAACCAAACCTCTGCAGCTCATCCAGAATGCAGCAGCAAGAGTGGTCTTTAAAGAACCAAAGAGAGTGCACGTAACTCCTCTCTTCATTAGGTTACACTGGCTCCTGGTTGAGGCACGCATTAAGTTCAAAGCTATGCTCTTGGCCTACAAGACCACCACTGGCTCCGCCCCTCATATCTTCACTCACTGATACAGACCTATGTTCCTACCAGATCCCTGCGATCTGCAAATGAACAACGTCCTGGTTGTACCATCCCAAAAGGAAAAAATCACTCTCGCGTACTTTCTCTGGATCTGTTCCACATTGGTGGAATGATCTACCTGCTGCTACAAGATCAGCAGATTCTGTAGACATCTTTAAAAACGCTTGAAAACATATCTCTTTTGTCAACACCTGACTGACAAACACTGAATTCTTAACTTCCTTTCTATCAATTCCTTCTTTTAAAAAAAAAAAAAAAAAAAAAAAAAATCTTTCCTATCCTTAGCTTTGTATGCTGTGCTAGGTTTTAACTGACTAGTTTTTGGTGCACTTATGTTTTTTGTTACCTTGTGTTGTTGAAATTGCTTCCATTGTTTTCCTCACTTGTAAGTCGCTTTGGATAAAAGCGTCTGCTAAATGACTAAATGTAAATGTAAATGTAAATGTAATGTGCACCCTAACCAAGGACATACACTACCTATGTCCCAGTAAACCCTTTGTTCGGGACAACACCGACGGGATCTGTGGCCTTAAGCCTATGAGCCCTCAAGCCAGATGTCCAACGACAATCACGGCTCGCCACCAAGTTACCGTCACTCAAGCAGAGATCATCGGTAACCGCTGGCTAGTAAACACCCCTCTTCCAGACGGAATGCTGACTTACGATCAGCACGACACCTCATCCCGTGTCAACTTGCCCGACCAAACTTTCTGGGTAGATGTACCCCAAAACGCTATTCTTCACATTGGGGACGTCGCCTTGTACCACCTTGACGCTGACCAATACGAGAGTGAAATAGAAATATCAGATTTCTTTTCAACCCATCCTCTCGAATTACACCCTGCTACACTCAATCAAATCCAGTTTGAAGGTAGCAGAACCATTGACATTGCACCCCTTGATAATGTGTTAAAGGAAATAGAGCAAAAGCAACAAGCACCTATCCAACCAATTATGTATGCCTGGTCAACTCCCGACACTGTTCTTGCAGCCACAGTAGGAATAGGTTACTTCATGGCCATCATTATTACAATCGTGCTTCTTAGAAGCGTAAAACGCCTTAAAACCCGTTTAAATCGCTGTACTCGGGGCAGTTGCACGAATCGTGCGTCGCCGCCCTGGGAATAGAGAAAATGTTGCAGGTAGTCCATTACCCCCTGAAGCCGATGTATTTGATCAAGACCTTTCTGTTTCCGAAGAATCTGAACCAACCCCAGTCATACGGAGGTTGACAGATTCAGTTTAATGTGCTCTGTTGTTATGAATGTTTAATATAACCAATATATATACCTCATGTAACTTTTATGACTACCCTACCCCTAAAATGCATGCAATGTCCCTTTAAAGTTATTATCATTTAAGGTGTGTTCTTTTATTATCAACAATTTAATAAACTCTAAACCCATTTAAAAATGAAATAACTCTCTTGTTCTTTATTCCCATTAAGTCCATCTTTTAAATGATAAACTCAATCTACCTCCCTTAGCAGATGACTTAATGACGCCCAAGTAAAAACCCCTTTTACTCTTAAATACACTCCCATTAATACACATGTTATAACGCCAAACTCTGTGTCTTTAACGTGTTACTTGCTTCCTGGTCCTGGTACTTCAAGGATGGAGTCGGCACAAGACATTGGAACCTGCCTTTCGCCGAAAGGGGGGGACTGTAGTGTCTCTCGTACCAGGAGGAACCAACACCTCTTAGAGGACCACAGAATTTACAACTCCGAACTTTTAAAGACTCTTCCTTTTTGTTTATCCAGGCCAAGGACAGATGAGGAGATTCAATTCACGTCTTCTTGCTAATCCTCTCCAGATGTTCGTATGTTGTGTTAAAGAGTTCACGCAAGAGTGAAATTATATTTACAGCTTTATTTTTCAGTACTTCAAAGGACCACGTAGGTGCTATCTGTTGGCCGACCAGACCCCGGCACCAGAATTGACATTTAAATATACGATTTGTGTATTGAGACACACCAGACCTGAGAAAGGAATGCCTTTGTTCGGGATTCTCAAAATGACTGAACAGTGCGCTCTGCTGGACAAGCAGAGAAACAACGCTGCATCGGAACCCCAGCCAAAGTGATTACTCTAAAATGTAACCGTGTATTAAAGATTGTTCGTAACTATGCAAACCTCACCATTTTCCCTTAACAGGATCCAACAGGACAAGAAACATAACGATGTTACTCTGTTTTACTTTGCATAAGTGTGTTGTACAATAAAAACTAATTATTAATTTGTTTTCAGAAAATGACAACGAATATATATGTGTTTGATATCTAAATGTTCGTAAAGACATTTCACGTACAGATATGATACAATGCAGAAGCAATACGCTTTTAAAATGTGTCTAAGTTTATTTTACTTGATGGAACAAGAAAGGTTTTATTCTCTTTTCCAAAACTTTCAGTAAACGCCCCTCTTTCCCCAAACCGTGTGAAACACGCCTCTCTTTGGTCTCTTACAAAAGAGCCGGCAAAGCGGAAATAGCACTCTCAAGTTCCCTCTCAAGCTTCTTAAGCTCAAGCTTTTACCTCTTAAACTCTCTTCACGCTCTTTCTTAAGCTTAACTTTCGTCGTATTTTTCCTCGCAACTCTAAAGTCTTCTAGCCGCAGCACACACCGTGCCGACGTAAATTTTATCCTTTTTGAAGATCCAACACATTTGATTTTTGTTTGAAAAACTTCTTATCCACGGAGTTACATCACTTCCTCGCGGAAGAAACTTTTTGTAGTTTTGAAAGGCTTTTTGACGCTACGAAAGAAAGTCTTTGTTAAATCCAAAAGACATATTTTCGTCTTGTAGCGGACTTCAGTTTTAAAGACTTTATTCTCAACTGCTGGTAAAGTCTACTTTACCCTCACGGACAATACAGAACGCCTTTTGGTCTGCTGAAGGTATTATCCTTAGCACCCCGTGCGCCGGTGACGCCTCTCTATACGGCCGGAAGCCAGCCGCGACCCCGGGAATCTCGAAGCTTCCCTTTGGACTTCTCGGAACCGCACCGCTGGTACCTTTCCACCACATCAGAGTGAGTCGAACACTGGGCACAAGCTTGGCGTTATAAAATCTGTATTGTGATTAAGTCCAACAGCATATCTCTTCCCTTTTACAATCTTCAAAACCCCGTCAATAGTCCCTTTTAGCTAAGCCATTTAACTTTCTTCTCTCTCCGTAAGAACTCTGAGTAATTAATAAAATTCAAAGGAATTAAACTTTCTGTTCCATCAAAGCCATCATAATGTTATAGCATTGACCTGTTAACTGTTATTTTCATGTTCGTTACCCTAATACCTTGTCAATAATCTTGTTTTATTTTATGTCATTATTATTCATATATTTAATCTTGCATAATCTTTAATAAAACCCATAAAGACATCCTTGTTTCATGTTTACGTAGATTTGGTCTGAAAACGAGTTTAGAACTTATTTCCTTCAGTATTGAGACTTATCAAACATAATCAGTTTCCTTAGAACTGCTAAAACTAAGGTGGTGCCCCGAAAGAAATTAATATTTTCATAAACAAAATATTAATTATTAATTTTCATAATTCATATTCATATTAATTATTCATCAACGAGACAATATTCACTACAGTAGCATTACTACTCTCAACAGTGTTGCATCCTGTCATTTCTACTTGTAGTACTACTAGAAGTTAAGGTTACTCGCTTTTTCTCAATGCCCAACAAAATTATTACACTATTCAGTGTGCATATTTCCCTAGGTTATTCCATCATTTATATTGCAGACCTACATGCTGAATGAAATAACTTGCAGTTGGGTCTTGCATTAATACATTATATCCTCAGTGCTAATGCTAACATGTCTTTCCCAGGTTTTGGACAGTATGCTCGCACAGTATGGCACAGTGGAGAGCTGTGAACAAGGTAGTTTTATTCATCATTCTTAACCATTTACTTCTTGAATTGATTTCAGTGGTGTTGCTCGTATTGACAGTGTGAATCTGTTCACAGTAAACACTGACACAGAGACTGCAGTAGTCAATGTCCGATACGCAGCCAAGGACCAGGCCAGACTGTGAGTACACTCTATCACACTATCTTCTAACCCTGTGTGGCTCTATGTTGGCACATGTGACCATCACCACTGGGCACTGTAAACATGCACTCATTTCTTTTAAAACTGGTCCAGTTAAATTTGAGATGCAATGATTGCTGGAGAATGGGGGTTAAATAACAGTCTGGTGCCATCTGGTGGACAATCAGTCTAAAGCGTTTTAACAGAGGTGCCACTCCTCCAGACACAGAGTTGTCTTAGCAGCTTTGTCCGACATTTAAATTCATAGAACAGTGCACTTTTACCCAGGCAGTTTTTTTCCTCTGGCCGTACCATCACAAAAGTTGAAGTCTGGATTTGCTTTAAGGACTTTCAGTGAGACTTCAGTCACAATATAATGTTCTACTAGAATATAATGCAATTTCTTTAAGGGTAATTTTAAAAGAACTTATGTAAGTTATGTAAACACTTTGTTTGCAGCACAAAACTGCAGCGCCCCCCTTCCAAACTAGTTTATGTAGTGTAAGACGTTAAACGGTATGTTTCCGTTCCAGAGCGATGGAGAAGCTGAATGGTTCTATGATGGAGAACTATGCTCTGAAAGTGTCCTATATCCCCAGATGAGACTGCTCCAGAAGGCACAGGCAACAGGAGAGGGTTTAACGCCCGTGGCCCACCTCGTTCTAGTTCCCCAGGTATGGGCCCACGCCCCAAAGGCCACTCAGACCTGCCGCTCCGAATGCTGGTTCCCACGCAGTTTGTAGGGGCTATTATTGGCAAGGAGGGCGCCACTATCCGCAACATCACTAAACAGACTCACTCAAAGTAGGTAAAGCCCCATTGGAGCTCTGCCAGATGGGACCTGTTGTACCACTACTCGTAAACATCTGAACTGTGTTCTTCTAGGATTGACATCCACAGGAAAGAGAATGCAGGGGCAGCAGAAAAGCCCATCACAATTCACTCCACCCCTGAAGGCTGCACTAGCTCTTGCAAAATCATCATGGAAATCATGCACAAGGAGGCACTTGACACAAAGTTGTAAGTTTGTCTCGCTAAACTAAATGTTTACTGGAGAAGGTTAATATTGTTGCACTGACCTGGTGTGACTGAGCCACACTATGGTTCTGTGTTTTACTTCAGGTAGACCAGTGTAGTTTTAATCAAGAGCAATCGGTATACAAAACAGTCAGCTGCACCTACTCCTACGTCATCTACATGTTTAGACAAAACGTAATAATCACACTCAATGGTTTCAGTGGTATAACTGGGTAACCAGCCTGTACAGTTAACCCTAGGGTTCTCTGTGGAGCTGTGAGAACCTTCATGTAAAACATGATTAACAAAAAAGTGTTCAACTAAATGACAAAGACAGAATGACAAAGACAGAACTTAAAGACCAGACAGAATTGCATGGTCTACAATTTAAATGTTCAGGATTTCATGCATCAATCAATCAGTATGGTGCAATTAAAATAATGAACTTGCCATTCAGATTGCCTACAATGTATAATAATAATAATAATAATAATTATTATTATATAGCGCTTTTCCACCTACTGTAGTAAACTATTTACCAGTGTTACTGAACTTCACTGGAGGCAATGTAGGTTAAGTGTCTTGCCCAAGGACACAACAACAGTATGCGGGGAGAGCGGGATGTTATGGGATGTTTCGAGCGGATTCGATCCATCCACCCGCCGGTCGAAGGACGGCCGCTCTACCCACTGTGTTATACTGCCGCCCCTAGTAATATTACTAGTCAAAGGTAATGCTCGTGGTGCTTTTCACTTTAATCTCGACTTGGTGCAGACACATTTCCTCAGTCACAGCACAGTGGCTTTGTTGTACAGGGCTCTCAAGGTCCAAATAAGCGTCATTCAACAAAAGCCAAGTAGGATCGAGCTTCTGCGCTTGCCGTCAGATCTGTGGCAAATGACAACATTTTAAGGCTTATAGATTCTGCGGGGAGTCATTGCTCTTTGTCATTCCCCATTCTCAAACAACTTTATTTTTTGTAGATGTCACAAGAATATATCTTGTTATACCCCACTGTTTAAAGCACCTACTTTAAGTAGGCTAAATTTGTATGTGTGTAATACAAAACCACATGGTTCTAGCTATTTAAAAATAAATAAATAAATCAACAAGCACAGACTGAAAACTTTCCAAGTTGAAGTTGTTCCAGCTCTAATTACAAGAAACTTTATCAATTTTAAGATCAACTGGTAAGAGAGCTGAGCTTATACACTGTGTGCACAATTATTAGGGTAGTGGTGTGTGTGTGTGTGTACTAAATCATTAGGTGGGTCAAAAAAGATTTAACTGACTGGCATTTTAAAAAGTCTTTCACAGGGATGCAGCACTCTTGAAATATCTAAAATATTGGGCCGCAATCAAAGAACTATTAAATGTTTTGTAGCAAATAGTCAACGGGGTCGCAAGAAGAAAGACGCAAATTTTAAGAAGAAAAGACGCAAATTAACCAGTAAAGATTTGCGAAAACTCAAACGTGAAGCTACAAGGAACCCAATATCCTCCAGTGCTGCCATATTCCACAAATGCAACCTGCTGGAGTGTCAATAAGTACGAGGTGTTCAGTTCTCAGAGACGTGGCCAAGGTAAGAGAGGCTGAAACCCGACCACCTCTGAAAACATGTCAAAGGTTTTGTGGACAGATGAGATGAAAGTGACTCTTGACGGGCCTGAGGTTGGATCAGAAACGGCCACAGAGCTCCACTTTGACTCAGACGCCAGCAAGATTCTCAAAGCAAATATTGAATCTGTAGTGCTCTTTCCTAGCATGAAACCATACTGATGCTCACTGACTTCTTGACTTCTTTATATGGTACATAAACAGCAGGGATTATTTGTATTTTTTTCTGGCAAAAAGCACAGTTGTTTTAGCAAGTTGTAAATCAAAGCAACATAGAAACACAACTTGTTCTCCCAGAGCATACATCTTGTTATCCTAGTTTTCTGGTTTACATTTACATTTACATTTAGTCATTTAGCAGACGCTTTTATCCAAAGCGACTCACAAGTGAGGAAAACAATGGAAGCAATTTCAACAACACAAGGTAACAAAATGCATAAGTGCACCAAAAACTAGTCAGTTAAAACCTAGCACAGCATACAAAGCTAAGGATAGGAACGATTTTTTTTTATTTTAATTTTTTAATTAAAAGAAGGAATTGATAGAAAGGAAGTTAAGAATTTAGTGTTTGTCAGTCAGGTGTTGACAAAAGTGTTTCTTACTTTCTAGTCAATCAATACGGCTGCATAGCAAAGAGTATTTACACTTCATTAATGA
>JALDNG010003359.1:0-27595 GCA_024349245.1 Neodontobutis hainanensis | reverse complement strand
AAACATAATATTTTATAATTTCAGTTGTTGAATGAAACATAAATTAAATTTAAGGAAACATGCATACGAATGATCATATATTTAAAAATCACCTTGTTTTTCTCGATTGAAAAAAGTTTTTAATTCAATTATATATACCAA
The DNA here is from genome assembly GCA_024349245.1 of Neodontobutis hainanensis. NCBI lineage: Eukaryota > Metazoa > Chordata > Actinopteri > Gobiiformes > Odontobutidae > Neodontobutis > Neodontobutis hainanensis. Next base: position 27,454 of record JALDNG010003359.1, on the reverse strand, counting down.
AATAATATACCATCAAAACATTTAATAGTTAACTCAAGTTAAAAATGTTTACTATTTACTCAAAGTCTTCGTATATCGTATATCATGAGAATACATACGTTTTAATGGGTCAAAAACTATCAGATAAACCTTGATTTAAGATAATCGATTAGGTATCGTATTTATTAACTTTAAGAGTATTCTTTTAAATTTTAACCAATATTTAATTCTTCAAAACAGATGAACACCAAAATTTGTGATTTCTGAAATTCATTTAATCTAAAATTTTCAATAGAGAATATGAATTTTGCATATACATCTCAAGCATTTTTTAAATCTGAAAATTTATGGTTTACATTCTAAATTTTTGTCGTGAAATAATTAATCTTTTAAGTTTTTTTTATCAATTTTCAGTGATATATGATTCTTGAAAAAATACACAAAAGGAATTATCAGTAAATTTGATAGGTTATAATTTAATTTTTTATGGAAGCCACCTTTGCTGATAGATTAATTCAACATATATTTTAAAAAATTATGTTATAAAAGATGATAAAAACATTCAGTGTAAATGTACTGAAACGAATAAATGCTCTCTTTGCTTTTATTTACTGCTGATTGTTTTTTAATTTAGTAATTCTTTACAGATGAACATTGAATGCAGCAAAAGGTTACCAGACTAAGCCCTCTTCATGGTTTTCGAAACAAAATATTTTTGTAATATCTGAACTTAATTTGGAGTAACATAACTCAAAAAAAATTTTGAAAACTTCATTCAAAATTTTATTTATCCACAACTAAAATGTGCCTACAATCCATCCAACTTTTATCTTAAAATAAATCAAAGAAGAAGATTTTTATTTACAACATGATTATTTTCTTTTTATCCTTTTTCATCAATGGCAAATAATAATATATTTAAACCCGAAAAACCCTAAGATTAAAAAATATATGATCTGTCTCAATCATTACTCAAATTAACTCAATAATAAAATTAAAACCTGGTTTCATACTTCACTTCAACTTTCAGCATTTAATGATTTCCCTTCATTTTCTAGCTTTCTCGTCATGTTATGTAACAATGAAGCAGGTGAACTTCAACTTGAAAATAAATATTGAGGATTGTAGATTCTATGTTTCAAGGGAAAAAATACCCTTGGCAAAAAATTTTCATTGTTTAATAATGCGCATAGATTATGGAAAATTGATTCTTTTCATCATTATTTGTTAACCATAAGACATAAAAAACATCATTAATGAGTAAAGTCTAAACCATTCTTCATCTAAAATATCAATCTTATGTGAGAAAATAACCCTTATAATTTTGATTAATTTGTGCTACTTTATTGCGAATTAAATTTTAAAGTAATTTGAAAATTAAAAAGTTTAATTTACCTATTGTTTTTAATTTCAGATTTGAAAATCAAACATAAAGAATTTAATATGTATAAATCAAGCTGAATATTAACATAAATGAAAACTATATAAAGTATATCTCAAAAAATATATATTGAGTTATCTTTTGACATTCTTTTAATCTATATTTGTGTTTTTAAAACTTTTTAAAGCTCACACGGATTAATTTTAAAGATTATATGAAAATTTTTGAATTAAATGTCTTCGGTCTTATAATTCTGTTTCAAAGTACTCAATTTACTAGAATTTCAAAATTCATGAATTTTCAAACAAAAACAATTTTTAAATGTGTGGTAGTGTTGCAAAATAAGAATTTTCCCTCTTAATTATTCGAAGAAAATTTATTTTAAAATATAAATAATTTTGGACAAGTTTGAAAAATCATGTGATCTATCTTCTCTATTTTCACCGATTGTATAAAATAAATCACATTTTAGTCAACAAAGTTTATCAAATCCGTTAAATAAACTTTATAATCCACTAAAAATGGTTTGAATGTTGAGTTTTATTTTTAATTAACACAAAATACTTTTTAAAATTTTGAAATGAGTGATGGTCTTTTAAAAATTAAAAAGAGAGGTGCTTTTGATTTTTAATATACATGTTAAATGTATTCCGTGTTGGTGTATATACACAATCATAAATGAATAATAATTAAACCTAATTTCCTTAATTTAATAAAATGTAAGCATATTATTAGTTTGGATTTTTCGTAAAACGGCATCATAACTTTAAATGAACAAAATAAATGTGAACTTTGTCAGAAAATGTGCCCTTGAATAACTAATCTAAATAAATTTAAAAGTTAAAAACAATAAATTTAAAAGTTAAAAACAATAAATTTAAAATAAAACATGTATTTTTTCCTTTGTATGTTTGTAAGTTTTGTAAATTTTGATTGGATTTCATCTCAGAATAAGTGAAAATATTTCATCGAGTTTAACAGAAAATGCAAGGCTCCAAGATTCTCAAAATATAATCTTTAAATAATTTTCATGTAATTTTATGAACTAAAACCCCTCTTAATTTTTTAACTAGCCTATGATCCATGGTTTGGCGAAATTTAAATCACGATTTTTCCTTTTTATTTTTTAACTTTGATGCTGTGATCATTAAAAAAATAAATTGAAAACTTTTTAAATTATACTGATAAACCAAAACATTTTCTTGAAAATTCCAACCCTTCATTAAGAGAAACACTTTTTTTAAATCACCAATGAAATACAACAAATAAAATTTTTGCTAAAATTGAAATTTATGAAAGATTCTAATATAAATTGTTCAAAATTTTCCAAAATATTAACGATCGTTTTTTCAGAAATTATAATGCCATGATCGTTGAGAGTTTATAAAAACAGAGTTTTTATGTGAATTATTAAACACCAGAATATTTTCCGATTAATTTTACTTTCAAAATAGACAAAATTCAAAAACGATGTTAAATTTAAGGATATTTATAAATCATAAAATAGTAATTATTGACTTTAATGTTTCTTCGGTTTAATTCAAAGCTTATTAAATTACTCAGTGAAGATTTTTTATCTCCCGTTTTAGAAAGTATAAATCTTATCAAACCAAAATTTGTTGTGTTTATTTCGAATATTCCTTCAAAATTATTCTTACATTTAAGTAATGTAATGTTTTTTTAACTTCCAAAAATATATTTTTACATAACAAACTAATTATTGATAATCTAGACCGAATTTTACATTGATATGATAATCATACAACTATATTGTCTGAAAATTGTTACATTTTATGTTATATGACATCCTAATTTGTTTTATATTTCAAAACATTTTTACAAGATGGTTTAAATCCAAAATCACATCTTTTTAAATAATATATTTTTATTATCATAAATATAAATAGCATGTAAATCAACGACAATAATGACAAAAGCATTATTTCTCAAAATAATTGACTGCGTGATTAACATTAAAAAGTAAAATTATGTTTCAATCAAACTTTATTTTGACATATACTTTTAAAATGTGTTTTGAAAACCTTTATGAGTCTTTTAGTAAATGGGTTTAAAAATTTAGTTTATTACCAAAGATCATAAATATTAATTTTATTTAAATTCAACAAATAAAAAATATGTATTTTCCAATCACATTTATTCAATGTTTTTTTCGAATCAATTGTTTTTATCAAATATTAAATTTCGAAACTTTAAGAAATGTTCTTTAATTTAACTTTTTTATTTGAATATTGTAAAGTTTAATCTAATTTAGCCAAAAATATCTGATAAAACTGTGAAAACGGGATTATTTTTTGATAATAAATAAAATTAATTTTTAATTATTATACGAAATAACCAACAATACTCTTTTAACGTTTAAATTTTCTGTTGTGTTTTCAGACCACCTATATGGTGGTATCGTAAAATTACAAAAGAAGTTGAGAAAATTCAAGTAAAATAATCGAGTTTATCTTGAATGAAATTCAGCATGAATGAACATTGCAGTTCTTCTCTCGATATCATAGTTTGAGAGAATACAACTCTTTTTTTAGTAAACATCATATAACGCCTTAAAGAAATACATTTCATTTTTAAATTTTGTCAGAGAACGTTATAAATTCGAATTATTATTTTTATACTAAATACTTTCAAGGTTTCTATGATTTATTTGTAGTTTTTGTCTACCAACGATGGACAAATTGAAAAACACAGAAAGTGTATGCGTTATCTATTTTCCAAACCCTTAATTTCCTATTCGAAAATATTTATATTTAATGTAAGGTACAAGTGAAAATTTTCAAATTACATTAAATTTATTTAAAAACTATATTAAAAGCCGTTTTATTGATATTCTATTAATTTTATTGAACAACTAATGAAAATCAGACTGTAAGCTTTCTGTATCTGGAAAAGATAAGAGTTTTTGTCCCTATTCACTGTCAAAAGATGTTATAGAATGCGTATGAATCAACGAGATAAAATAAGTTATACTCAAAACATATTTATCAAATGTCTCCAAAATTATATATATACTTAGAAAAAAGGGAAGTTGTCAAATCTATTTTTTACGTTTTATCATACAAATATTTTTGCATTAAAAATTTGTTTGTGTTTAATCATACAAAAGTCAAGAAAATTTTATCTTTTCCAATTTTGTAAAATTTCTTCATATCGTACTTGCACAAGAATTTTTATATTCTGTTAAAAACGGTTTTTGCTTCCTGGTGTCTCAAATATTTTGAGTTTAATTATCTTTTTACTCTGAGCAGCTATTAAATAAAATTAAAATATGAAGCTCTAACGACGAAGATAGTTTGACGATTGTTTATGTTGGATTCTAATGAACTCGAACTTCAAAATGAATGAATATTTCAAATGAAAAGCGTAAGATATCTAGAAACTGACAAGATGGAGTTAAGGATCAAACTGTTGACGCGTAAATTATATCTGTTATGATCTTTTATAACACTTGTCCTTATTTTATGATTAAATTTTGAATGAATTCATAAACAAGATAAAGTAACGAAATAATTTAAAGATTTCAAAATTTTAAATTCATCGAATACGTATATATTTCAAAAGATTAATATTTAAACAAATTTTTTCATAAAAAACGTTCAAGCTTTATTTTTCTTGACAATTTAAGTTCATACATATCTTCTCCCTAAATGCTCCAACGAGAATAAAGTTAAAAGAAATTTAACTCTTAATACGAATTTGAAAAATCGAATAGCTATTGAATTTAACAAAAAAATTATGTGATTTAACATGCTTATGTTTCTTATTTGTCTAATAATTCTTCAATGCGCAGCTATTTTGGTTTTTGTCTTACATAAACACTTCAATTTTTATCTTTTACAAATATTTAAAAATGTGCAAAATATCATTTTTAATTTTCTTGTAAAAGGTTATTTCATTTTGGTAGCTATTTTGAAAATTTTCCTCTCGCTAGCTCAACAAGAAGATAAGATTATTGTGAAGAAGAAATTGGTGCTTTTCAATGTATCACAAAAAAGATCACTTTTTACTTCTCTATAACTCAAAGTATAAAAGATTAATTCTAAATGGGTTTTTATATCCATAAACAACAGGCCGACGTAGTTATAAGGTTTGAGACTATATGATACTTTAAAAATGAATTTTTTATTAAAAAATAAAATATTAACTCAGTTTTATCAATCGTTGCATGGTCCTTTGAAATCATATTGTTTTTTCGTTAAAATTTTTAAAATATTATAAGTTTTGAATGTTTTTTGCATATAAATTGATATTTCCATATTTGTGGGAGATATGACATCAATATTCAACTCTAAACCGATTATGAAATATGTGTAAATGAGTAAAATTATTTAGAAAAGAAATTTGAAAAAAAAAATCAAAAGATAAGCCTTTTCAATGCCCTATTTAAAAAACTAATATTGGTCTGATAATGGTTTATTCAAATAACTTATTATTTTGACATAGAATTTTTCTATTATCAATTTCGTATTTATTAATTTTATTGATATTCGGAGATATATTCTCAAATTTAAAATATTTTCATCAATAAATTATTTTTCCATTCATAATCAAATTTTGTTTTTAAATTAAACAAAAACTACATGTGAAAGGAATAAGTTATTAAAATTTTTATATGCATTTGGTATTTTACATAAAAACTAATTTCAATAATTCTATTCAGCTTTGGGAAACCTAAATTAAGTTTAAATTAATATTCCATTGACGTATTTATCTTTTATTTGTGGTTCTAAAAAATGTTTTATTTGCAATAAAAATGATCCAAGAACACATTGTTACATTATTTGTTTGAAGAAAATAAATCATGTTTCAAAAAATCATTTTAATTAACATTAAGAGAAAAAATATTTTTACATTCTCAAAAAAGTATCATTTTTAGTTTTAAAGAATATTGATCTATAACCCAAGGGGAAAGTCAGGATATTGGCAAGTGAAATTATTTTAATGTGTGAAAAATTCATAAACTCAAGAATTTTTATATCTTAAGAGCTCAAGTGATACAATTTACAACTTGTTAATAACTTAATAAAAGGCCATTTTAATTTATTTATTGATCTTTACCATTTTCAAAAGATACTATTTTTTAGATATGGACATGAATACTGGGTGTAACTTTTTGAACCTGCGCACTGTCATAAGTTTAGATAATCATATTTTGGTGAGCGCTATACATGGTAAAAATAATTTAATATCTAGGGCAACGAAATTTCTTCCGAAAATTTTTTACGTATTTGTTGATATATTATCAGTGAGCCAAGACCAAATCAAAAGACTTAAAGCAAGATTTTCAAAGATTGACGTTGATAATTCAGGGTCATTAACAAAGGATGAGCTTTGGAAATACCTGGATTGGCAGAAAATGTGATCGTTGACAGAGTACTTGATGTTTTTGACTCTGATAAAAATGGCGAAATAGACTTACAGGGTTTACTTTAAATTAAATCAAAGAGTTCATCAAAGGAGTTTCTCTATTCAGTACTCAAGGAGATGTCGAGGCAAGAATAAGATGTATTAAATAATTTTTATACAAGTTGTTTTTGACATTTATGACATTGATGGCGATGGATACATAACGAATGGAGAACTATTCACCGTTATGAGATTACTAGTTGGGAAAAATCTGCCCGACGTGCCACTTCAACAAATGGTGGACAAAACAATTTTAGCCTACGACGCAGACCATGACGGCCGAATATCGTACGATGAGTTTAAAAGAGTTTTATTTACGTCTAATACAAGATGGCTGAAAAGATGCCAATTTACAAATCGATGAATTTGAACATTTGAAAAAAATAAATGAAAAAACAATTTAGATAGAAATATTATCTAGGTTTTATTCATTTTAACTTAGTGTATAAGTTTAAATTATTGACATATTTTTATATCTTGTTGACCACAATTAGTTGTTAATTTTCTAAAATCTTCATTGAGGGTAATTGTCCGAAATCTACGTCATCGGAATTATGTACAATGAAAATGATAAAAAAATTTATTTGTTTTAGATAAATAGTTTTTATTTTGACGACAATAAAATGTAATTATTCTACATTAAAAAAAATGACGTGAAGAAAATTTTCTGTTTTATAATCTTATAATTTAGTTCAGTGTTTATTTAGAAATATCAATCATAGTCAAAGATTTCATAAATAAAGTAAATAAAGCCAAGAAACTTTTAATTAAAAAATTGAGATTCTATGTCACATATGTAGAATTAGATTAAAATTTTATTTAACATTCTCTTCGCTTTTCAAACTTTGTAAAAGATGTTTTTCCTTTTTGATGTAAATTTTTATTCCTCGAATTCATTTGTTTGTGGAGCTTTCCCAAATCTTAAAAAATATTTAATCTTCAGAATTTTTAATCTAAATTATAAACAGCGAATACTGAAAACTGCTCGAAAATTTCCTATCGAAAAAAACGCGTTAAGCAAGAAATATTTTGTCTTAAACATCCCTATAATCTATGATAAAAGTTTATAAATCATTATTTGACATGACATGAATTAATTGTTCCCAATCATTATTTTATAATGTCTGAAACGAAAATTGACATTGAATTGAATAAGTTTGTTAAAATCTTTTTTAAATATAAGCCTCGTGTCAGGGATTGCATAAATAGTCTATTACTGTTTATATGTCATTAAAAATATTCTTAAAATCAATAAAAAATGTTGACTTTCTTTATTTTCTGTCACATATAAATATAAATTAAAATATTGAAATAAATATTAGTATGCTTCAAATAAGAATTATTTGAATATATCTAAATTTTATCTTGTCTCATTTCCTTTAATATAAAAATATTTTAATTTTCTTTTACGAGGTATATTTCTAACCCCACTACCTAAACAGTATAAAATTTATACAAAAATTATAACACCCTTAAAATATCAAGAAGTTGACTTATCTCATCTTTTTTCAATCCATACGCGTTGAGATATTGAAAATGGGATTTTTTATTCAAAAGAGGATAACTTTTCTATCAAACATAAAAACACCTTATTTGAAATATAATTTCAAAATTACGTTAAAATATTGAATCAAATTTTGTAATTTATTAAACCATCAATATTTTTATGAGAATGTTTTAAAGATGGACCAAGTTATATTTTTCGTCATTTTACACTATTTTTTTATAAATTACTCTTTATTTGAAGATAATTTTAACATTAAACTATGAAAAATGTTAAAATATTGTGATAGCTATGAGTTATTGCCCTGGAAATTCGTAAAATTTACAATAAATAAATTAGTATTTTTTCTGAAATGCAAAAAAAATCCATGATGAATGGTTTAGTACAAGAGTTTTTATATCTTTTAGTATAAAATTGCAACTTATGTTATTCGAAAACATCTACTCAACATGGTCATGAACGCCTGAATATATTTTATAATTTTAAAGCTTTATGTTTATGTAAATTTAAAAATAACATTCATTTTCATTCAAATTTATTTTAATTTGTAAACTTTCTTATTTTTTTTCGTTTCATAACGTATTTTAACCTTTATTAAAAATATAAAATATAGAGCTGTGTTAGCCATTACCATGAACACAAATCTTATTATCTCTGTAGAGGTCAAAGCTTTAATTATTATTTAAATAATTTTCAAAATTTTTTATTTCTTTTTAAGATCATTTTTAATCAAATTGTTATTTTTTTGATACTTTCGGTCATATATGAAAGGCGTAGAAGAAATAATTTTGCCTCATAATTGTTAAATCTTAGTTTAATTTTAAATTTCAAAAATATACTATTGTGAAATTTTTATTTGATAAATATAACTTTTTTTGACACAAACTAAATTAAAAGATAGTAGGTTTTTATCTATGAAAGCGCCACTTCCATTAATCGAAAGATGTCATATATTTATGCTAATTTTATTCTTAAAATCATTCTTAAGGTAATGTTTATGCATTTTATGTAAAATGTTAAGATAAATTTTTCCCGAAACATGAAAAATTAAAATAAATATTTTAAATATATGAATACTTTTTTTGAAAAAATTTATTTTAAAGTGGTTAGAATCTGAAACAATTAAAAGTTCAGGAATGAACTTTTTTTAATTTTCAGTTGTTAAGACAATATGATTATTAATGATGAATGAAAATTATAAAATTATCGATTTTATTAGATGAATCGTAGGGGAATTTTATCACATTTTTTTATTTTGCATTCACAACACACTTAATTGTGTCTTAATGTGAATTTTATCAACTTTTTATTTTTTATCTAATTTTTTTAAATGGATAAAATGAAAATCTGCAAAATTTATCATTTGATATATTTCACTGAATTTAATAAATTTCAAATTCGTAAAAACAAACCATCGTTTTTTTATTTAAAAATAAAAACAACATCTTGGTAACTTCGATGTGACTTGAGCCCCATTCATTAAAAGTGTCAAATAAAAGAGAAAACCATGAATATATACTGACATATCTTTTAACTAAAGCTTCGATACTGTTAACTTTTTCATTAAATCTGAAATTCTTAAGATTATAATCGATTCGTTTGAAAATGAAGTTTAATTATATTGAATCTTGAACTTATGAAAATTACAAAATTATTTATGCTAACAGATGATAATGACAAATTTATATTAATTTCTCATAAAAAATTTTTTATTCACGATGATTTCGCAACTTTAAATTCAATTTTCAAAAACTCATTTTATCATAAAATAAATTTTGTTTCACTATATCTTATAAAATTAAAAATAGATTTAATGTGAATTTTGACGTTATATCACTACAGAATCGATCAAATTATTTCATAGTGGTAATTTATTTAAAACAAAATGGGGATGTGTTGGAAATTCTTGATGGAATAAAGCAATAATATTCATATAACATATCAATTTTCATTTATCAAATTTAAAAATAATAAAAAAAATTTATTTAAAACGTTCGTATTTGTGAGTTGAGCTAAATCATAGAGATTAAAGAATTCATAATTTTCCGTGTTTAATTTTGTTAAACTGACATCATTAATGATTATGTTTTGTATTCTCAATTAAAATGATTACGATGAGGTAATTTTATCAGGGTAATGCTCATTGATTTCGATTGATGAATAAAACTGCTCAATTCATTGATATATTGTTAGTTTGTGAAAAAAATTAAATTAAAATTATTTGCTCATTATGTTTGATAAAAATTTATTTCATGATGATACGAATGCTTAGATATATTTTGTATTGAAAGAACCTAAATTATTCAGCGTAAAAGTCAGAGATTGAAAGCCTTAAATTTTCGAACGTTACACTGATAAAATTTCAGGATATTTTTTATGATTGATGTGAATTAAGAAATTTTCGTTGAGTTTTTAAAGATAAAAAAGGATAAAGCTATAAAAATACGGCTAAATAATTCCTAAAAACATTTGCAATTCAGCGTGTTGAGAAAACCCAACTACATTTTTTTCAAAATTCAAAAAAATCATTTATCGTAAGATATAACGTATCTACAACATAAAATCCTGCAAATTCAAAATTTTAATTTATTCTAAAATGTTCATTGAGAGTTTATGTGTATTCATTATTTTTACACGAATATTTTTGAATTTAAAAATCAATAATTGAAATAATTTTTGAGATATTTTCAAAATTTCAATATTTGTCATTCAAAGAATATTCCATTTGTTTTAAGTTTTTATGAAAAAAATTTCTGATTCTATTACAAAGCTTATCACGAATAAATATTAAAAGAATTTCCTGAAAAAGGTTAACTCATGTTTTTTGATATTGTTTTTTATGAACGGTAAATTTTAGTTTTATCTTTCTTGAAAAGTTTCATTCCTATAAAAATTTCTTCGTCAGGTATCAAAATAGCATTTAAACTTTTCTTATGCGTTGCGAAGTTAATATTATCATTTTTCGATAATATCAACATTTTCGTTTTGTTGTCAAGAAACATATGAGGATTTTAATCAATAACATACTCCTAATCATTTAATAGAGAAAAAAAAATATTTGATGTTTATCATCATTTAAAACTGATGGGCAAAATTAACTTTTAAAACATTATATTTTGAAGTGAATAATTAAATTTTAAAAACTATTAAAGAGATAAATTTTATATTCATGTTCATGAATTAAGTTTCATTTAAAAATTTTTAGCTCTGGTGTATTTCATCATTTTCCAGGTTAATAAGTTAACTACAGGAATAGCACGAATAAATATTTTCTATATACACTCAACATGTTGGTTTATTTTGGTTATATTTCAGATATTGTTCAATTTAAACATTAAATTTTATAATTTTGGAAAATAAAACTGTAAAAACAAATTCATGAGGCGAAAAATTTGTAACTCTGGGAAATCTTAAAAATATTTAATAAGGAAGAGAATGAAGAAAAATTGCTTTTTTAATATTATTCGCACACAATACTAAATGGAAATCTAGGAAAAGAAAAAATTTATATATTTTGCTTTATAAGTTGTGAAATTTATTATACAGTAGTTTTTAAAATTTTATTTGTATTTATTCTCCTTATGTAGTGTAATTATCAAAGTTTCATTATTTATTGTCTCATAAATAAGTTATGATTTCCAAAAAAATTGAAAAATGACCCTATTCAGTTAGATCCTAACATTTTAATGATAGGAAAAAATTGGACATTTTGCATTGTCAAAGTAGATAAAAAGCCTAAGAAGAATAATCTTTTTGCTAAATTAATTTAAAATATTAGCTTTTTTTGATGAGTCAAATTTTAAGACTAATTTTATATTTTAGTCATTTTTCACTCTTTGTTTAATCAATAAACAAAAATATTTCTAAACATTTTTATTTATATACAAATAAATAAAACCAAATATTTTTAATCTTATCATTGTGTAAAATAGTCAAAGTATATTGTTCGGAGATAAATTTCAAATATCTTTGATTTTAATTAACGAAGTTTGGAGAAATTTTAAATATATTTTATCATAAATTATTTTATATATATTTATTGTACATATAGATATAATATATGGCTCAGAAAGAATTTTCACTCTTCATACCCGGAAATAAAAAAACGTTTAAAGCAAATATATCATGGCGTCAACTTAAATTGCAGTTTTTGTTATCATAATCAAACAAACATAAAGAGTATATTAAATATTTTTTTTAATTTTCATAATTTATTTTAAATTATTTTAGATCGAAGCGTTTTTGATCAGAGATTCAAATTAACTTGGATAAGATTATATCAAGAAAAAAATAACAAGAAGAGAAGGAATTATATGTGAAACACAATTTAATTATTTCAATAATGATTAGCCATTTATATCTCAGACTTTTTTTTAAATTAGAGAAGTTTATAGATTCTAAATAAAATATCAAATAGAAGATTATTACTAAATTCGTTGAATATTTAATTCATTAAATAGACCTTAATTTGCGATAGAATGACATAAATTAAATAACTTTCACATGTATATATTTTTATTTTTTGGTTCGTTAAATCTTTTTGTAAAACGTCAATATAACAAGAGTATAATTAAATGGTAAATCATAAAAATTTAAAAAATATTTATATATTTAACTTGAATTTCTATGAAATGTTGTAGTTTTCTTGATAGATAATATTTTAATGTGTTTCATTCATTTAACTTTTTTGGTAACAGAAGCAATTTCATTAAAATCTCTAACTCTAAGAAAAATAGACATATCCATGTTTATCGAGAAAACAGTTCTCCTTTTAAGCATTTATTTAAATTTAAAATAGTAAATCGATATAGCGTGATTAAAACTCGGTATATTTAAATAAAATTATTTTTTAAAAATTAATTTCGTTTAAAGCATAAAATTACATCTTTAATTTGAGTAACAATGATAAGGCTTACATAAACTGAATATATGGATATTAAAGATTAATTAGACTATCATAGAAGAATATATAGTAAGAATACGCTAAGTTGAATTAAAAATGCGTCCATCGAATTTAGTTATTTTGAGTTAACATCCCAATCTTTATAAAAGTTTAGAATAACAGCATAGATCATATATTTAACCAATTTTGATCCTCTTTTATACATTTTTCATATCTATTTAAATCAAAATTGTAAATCTTTAAGTATATATATTCAAGACAGGATCACAGAAGAATTTTAATTGATAAACATCTCGTGACACTAATATTTAATTAAATTTTCATAACCTATTTAATCTATGTTATCTCGTATGAAATTTAATTTTACATCATAAGAACATTTTTTTTATGAAAAATATCAATCTTATACTGATATCTGGGTGGTTTAAATTGTCATTTATTTGTTTGGCATTAAATTTGACGGGTTTTTTAATGATCACAAATATTATTTTGTTCTGATTTTATGACTTATCTAAAATTATAAATTTTATATTTAATTTCTAAGCCAAATTACTGGGAAAAAGAATGATAAATATCCCACTTTGTGACTGAATATATTAAATCGGTGGTTTTTAATGTTATGGTGTGTTTTTATGAAGATTAACATTTATTAATTTTTCTGATACTAGTACATATAATATATGCATGGCGCGTGTGACATTCAGTTTAATCTGTAGAATGTTTAACTATTTTCACGAAAGACTAGACAACTTTAGAAAACATTTTAAAAGTGACCTCATTATATCAAGAGAATTTGAAAATTTAATATTTATAATGAAAGAATTTTTTTTAGTTTCATATTAAATGTATGGAATTAATGAGTAAATTGATCGATCATTTTTTTCAAACACATTTTTATGACTATTAAAATCATTATCACTTGACATGTCTATATTTATACGGCGTGTTTCATGCGTTATTTTAATTTCCATCTTTCCCAAAAAGCTTCATTAACATTTTAAACTTTAGAATTTCAAAAATAAAAGATATTATTTATTATCTAAAAATCATGAGTAAATTTTTTCACAATTATCAAATCTAACAGTTTTTAAATGTCTTATCGTTTTTTATGAATCAAAATAAATACACTTTAAAATATTGGTTTGAAAAAGTAGTTTAAAAGTCATACATTCAAGAAACAAACTCTTTTGTATAGAACCATAAAGATCTATTTGATTGATATTTAATTAAATTTAAATGATCAGGATAATTGATCGGTTCTGGGAAAAACTAACAATATACATTCAGGACCCTGCAACCTAAGGCTTATCTTATTTTAATCAAAAATATCTTCACACAGAAAATAATAAGATATTACTTCTTTAATAAATTTTTAGCTTGAAATTTAAATATTCCTTTGGTAGAGTCACTTAGTCAGTTTATAAGGTACTTTCCTGGATATTATTACTTCTTTGAAGGAGAAATTAACATGGGTACTTTTATCTGAGTAGATTTAGCTTAATTTCAAGAGTATCTGAAGAAAGGTTTTTCCTGTGTTTTTTTGATATTTTATCATTAGTTTATTTTTTCAAAGTAATTGTGAAAGAATGAAAACTGTTAAATTTATTTTATTAAACATTCACTATTTTCATAAGTTGTAAATAGTTTTAAAATCCTAATTTGTATTTTTATAATAATAAATGGAACTAACTTTCAACTTTTCATATTTTTTAAAAAATTTTTTACATTTCTCTGATTATGCTAACTTTAATCTGTTTAGTAAAACAGGGAAAAATGAAGCTTATGAAAGTTTGCACGTATTAAACATACTTTAGTTTTTCAATGATTGCTTTTGTTATTTCAATTCAAAAAAATTACTTTTAAAATATAATTTATTGATATTTTTATGTCATTCTTTAAAACTTAACAAACATTTCATTAAACATATAAGTTTTTATTTATAGTATTTCTGATCGCAGACAAATACAGATATTATGTTAACATAATATCTTTCTAAATTCTACTTAAATTCTCCTTATTTGAAGTCATAATGAAATTTTTTGAAATTTCAAATAGAACAGAGTTCAAATACTACTGTTTAGGCATAAATTATATTGATGTTCAGAAATTATGAACAAAATTATTCAATTTTATCAACTTTGATTTTAAATTTTTTTTAAATAATTTAAATATTATCAGAGTAATAGACTGTAGTTCAGTCAAATATAATACCAGCTGTGTTAAAGTTAACAAAAATACCCTATTTATTTGTTTTTCTTGTTATAAAAAACTAATCAACTCAATTTATAGTATCTAAATATCAAACTGTGTAAATTCATGTTATTAAAAAAAAATCTAAATTTTCAAAATATAAATCATGCATGAAATTTAATTCACCAAATTACGAATTATCTCAAATTTAGAATTCTTAATATTCACTAGTAATTTAAATTTGAATCATTTTATTTCGTTTGAGTAAAATTAATTTTCTGTGATTGCATATTTTGGCGAAAAATATTAACTTCGATAATTTTATGCATCATAAGTTTGTCAAATATCAAATATTTATTTTAGAAAGTTATAAAAGCTCATGTTTATGCATTTATCTCAAACTTATTTTTAGAACGATATGTAACTACATACTTTTATATTAAATTTAATATGTTCGTATTTTTGACTTACAAATCATTTAAAAATAATTTAAAGTTTTGATGAATTTTAAAATACTTTTTTTCTCGATTAACAAACATGAAACAGAATGAATGTTGGGATAATTATTCTTAAAACCTCTGGTGTTAAGTGATTTTGTTTAAAAATCCGTTGAATCAAAGTTTCAAAATTAATCTTAAATTTTAGTATTTGGAAAGTAAGATTATTCATCGTATTGTTTCATTGCAATGTTCTTGAGATATTCCCATTGCGCGTCAGCTTCAGATTGATAAATCAAAGGGTTAACGCGGGCTCAATATAATTAAGGAATACTTTCAACACGTTTTACTTTTAGTTTTACATCTTATATTTTTGCAAAATATTTACTTCTGATGAGATTTTCAATTTGTCCTCTTCTTCGCATTTTAATAAAATAAACCAGGACAATGATCAGACCAATAAAGCTAGATATGGCAAGAATTAAATATTTTTTAACCCAAAAATTTCTCACAAAATATCATCATATAGTATTACGGTTTATTTGACATTGGTTTCCAACATATCCTGTAAGGCAGTTGCACATTTCCTTGCCCTTATATAAATATTTTACATTTACATTCTTTATAGAGCATACTCCGAAAACGCATTTGGTATGGCATTCTTCAATATACTCTCTATCACTTATAATATTAGATGAGCTATCAAAGAATAAACCAGGAACTTTGTTTGAATTTTAATGTTATTACATATTGTTATTTTTGACGCTGGTGGTGAATCCGAAAAATCTTGTGATTTTCTTCGATGTATCCAACTTATATAATCCTCTTTCCTCAAGTATTTTTGAATTTTTATTCTTTCATCCTGAATATTGATAGATTATCTACCTTTTTTTGACTTTCTATTCCATTTTCTTTCGCCTCTAATTGTTTAAATTATCAAAATATTCAAAATTAACGCTAGATAAACCTAAAAAAGGACATTTAATTTTATGGAGATCATAATATCTTTGATAGTTTTACGAAAACGCTTTTAAGGTGTTTTTATCAAAATAAAAACCATTTCCCTTGTAATACAACTGGTTTTGATAAATTTCAAATTATTTAACTGAAAATACCATGTAGATAATTTTTTAAATATAATTAACAAAAGAAAATCTCGAAAAAAAGGAACATTTTTTGACCGAGAAATTTCTTTTAAATTATCAGTTTTTGATTCTAATAAAACTTTCTGTGTAAAATAAACGATTTCATATTTTATACAAAGGTCATTTTTGATTGTAATTTTTCGATGGAATATAATCGCTCAATTTTATTAAAACCAAAAAAAAAGAATCATAATTTCTCTCTTTTAAACAAACTTAAAATTTAACAGTTAATCGAAATATACAAATTTTAGATTCTAACAGTTAAATTAGATGTATTTCACTTTTATTAAATATTATATAACTAAGCAATTTAGCGATTTTGAAAAAGATTCAAACCTATTTTCAGTGATTTTGAAATTAATCATTTCTTTAAAATAGCATAATATATTCGCTTTTATTAGGTTTTAGGATGTTTTAAAGTTATCATATTTTTTAAATTTTATTTAAATGGTGAAAATGATTTTTGTTATGTGGTTTTATGTTTCTCTCTATATACAATTTTTGAATGTATATTTTACGCCGAGTATTGAGATATTATCACTCAAAATAAAAATAGTTTTCTTATAATGATAGAACTTTCAATTTTGAATCAGAAAAGTATTTTCGTTTTAATCAACTTTAATGGAATCTAAATTAATTCCTGACAAATATTTATCAAATAGTTTCATGAGATAGATATGAATAGTTTAGGTGGCTTCAGAATGTTTTTATACTTATAACCGGTAGTTAAATAAAAATATTTTCTAATCAAATTGTGAAATTGTAAACTTTGTTGAACATTAGTATATGTTCGTGCTACTTTAATTTTCGACATGTCTTTTACAGGAAAATTCGAACTTTTCATGCTTAAATTGTTTGATATTTAACGTGTTGAAAATATATTCATTATTTATTGCTATAATTGTTTTAAATGTTCATATTTTTGAAGATTTCCTACTTAAAAATTTTGTAAAATATTATAGTTCAAAAGAATAATCATCAATAATTAAAAAGAAATGTTTTATTAAAACATAAACGAGTAAATATTTCTTAATGCAATTGAGTATATTTTTGGGTGCAAATTAGAACATACATTTTTAATATCAGCGTATTAAAATTTGTAAATAAATATTAATTCATAAAATTAAAATTGCTAAAATATATCGTCTTACCTTTTGATGATCAAAATAATATCTAGTTAAAAATAATTCGCTTTGATTTAAAAAGCCACAATAGTCTTTGATTTTGGTTCTAATCAATAAAGTTAAATCTTTAGGATTTTTTAAAGAAGCATATTTATCAGAGAATCGAAATAATCCACATAAATTAAAGTTAACGACTGTTTTGCTTGAATTTAGGATTTATTTTTTACTTTTGTTCTTTTAAAGGTAGATATTTTAGATCCTTCGAATTTGTGCATTTATTTTGATAGCATAAGTATGTTTTAAGAGATTCATTTTCATATTTTTCCTCTGATAAAATTTCCTATTCGTCATTAAGCAAATTTTTTTAATAATTTTTTATTCTCAAATAAATAAAATAAATCAAGTTCTTTTCAGTGGGAGAAGATATATGATAGATCAATAACTGTGTCAAATTAAGACAATCAAAAATCGATGTATTGTTATCTTATGATGATAAGGTGTCTGTATAAGTCAATTTAAAAATTATAAAGTTTGGAAAATATAATAAAGATTAAATAGATTCCCCCTTTTACATCAGAATTAAATATGCAGTGTTTTAATCCATATACTTACAACAGTAATATTCCTTTTGATATTTGAAAATTCATTACATTAAGAAATTTTATGTCAAGTCAATGACAGAACCATGAAATAAATGTTGTTAGAACTTCCAATAAGTGGAAACGTATGTATATTCAAAGGATTGAATATCAATTAAAATTTAGCCTTAAATATAATTTGAGAAGTTTTACATTTTAAAAATCATAATGAAAATATTTAACAGGTAATGAGGCCTCGGGGCTTTCAAGTATTTCTATGGTTGTTTTAAAATTAGCTTATTTGATGATTTTATGAGAGATCAAAGTGTTTGGGTTACATTTCAACATACAAAATAACATTCCTTTAATTTCTCAAATTTGAAAGTAAATAAAGTTTATTTGAAAGAACCCACAAAATTTTTAGATCATAATATTCTAACTTGAGCTACACAAATCAAAATAGCTTGAATAAAATACTAATATGTTTTATGGATTTTGCCAATTAAGTAATTGGCACAAATTAAATTTTGGCGTTCTTTGCTCCTCCTCTGTAAAATTTATTTTATGAAACCGATAAGAAAGGAATAATTTTATTCCAAAAGCAGATAAATTTTTAAAATTTTTTGAAATTTATCCCATAACTAAATCAAATATAATTAATTTTAAAGGTAAAAATTCATGTATTTTTATAGGTTTTGAAGATTATGTTATTTATATAAACACGAAATAGCGAATCTTTTATGAAAATAAGAACAAGTTATTTCTTTAAAATAATTGGAATTTCATTGATTCAAGATAATCATACCTGAAATTTGACAAGTAGGAGGCTGAAAATTATGAAAACCTGCTTCATAAAGTAAGATACTCTAAAAATGAATGATAAATCCTTTAAGCTTATTTATGGTTTGATACATCATAGTAAATGATAATAGGCTCTCAGGTAAATCATGCCATCTTTTTTATATTTTGCAAACAATTTTTACCGATTCAACCTTTTAATTCATTTAACAAGAACGAAGATTAAAATGCATATTTTAATTTAAAATTTTGTCATGTAAAACCTTTTTAGTATATTTTGTTAAGTTATCAACAAAATTGCCTAATCATGTGAAAATTTTTTATAAATTTTAAAGATTATCAAATAAACGTCTGCCCATCCTACAATCAAATTAATGCTCATTAAGAAATTAAACCACACCCTTAGATCTAAGTAGAAAAAAATATAATGGTGCAAGAAGAACAATTATTTATTTTTCACTCATTCTGATAAAATTTGGCCAAGCGATTTTCCGAATAATAGTTGTATATTTTTATTTGAGACAATCTGAGCAGTCTGGCAAATATTCGCAACTCCAATTTTTTATATCATTAAATTCATTGCGTTTTCCGTTTTAGAAATATTTTTCTCACAATTTTTTAACCTCTGTAGATCTTAGCCTTTCTTATATCTTTTTTTTGCCCTTCATTTGCTTTGATTTTTGGAACGAATAAAAACTTATGAAACTTCAATTATGTTAAAAATTTTTAAGATATATATTCTTTTTAAAATCGTGTGATTAGCGTTTGTAGTTCTCTGTTTGAATTTTAAAAACCAGTTAAATATTGAAATCAACATTTGATGCATGATTCACATTAGATATAGCAGGACTCAAATATATGTTAAAATAAATCAAAATTCATATTTATC
Source organism: Neodontobutis hainanensis (assembly GCA_024349245.1). NCBI lineage: Eukaryota > Metazoa > Chordata > Actinopteri > Gobiiformes > Odontobutidae > Neodontobutis > Neodontobutis hainanensis. Next base: position 7,099 of record JALDNG010003359.1, on the reverse strand, counting down.
AACTTTTAAATTTATAAACGTGAATAGAATTTTTTTCTTGGGTGGTTGTAAAATAATCTTTTTATTTTTTATTTTCAACGAATGTATAAGTATTTTATTCAAATCTTGATAAAACGAAATAGAATATATATCGAGGAATTAAGGCGAAACTTTAAGTTTTCTTGATTTTTACAGACAATCTCAGTAATCAAAAAGGAAAGCATTGTTGAAGCTCTAATTTTTATGTTATTAATTTGATTAAAGCTGCATATAAATACACCTCATTTATTATTTACAGCAATTTTTACCTTTATTAATATTATATGTTTTATTCTTTTTAAAGGGAGATTTTTTTAACGATTTTTTGTCAAATAGAAAGATATATTAAATTAAATTACAACAAGTTGAATTTATTTAAGAGAAAATGTTGTCTTTAGACAAGATGAATTCGCTCATTTTCTATATTTTAAAACAACTTTCTAAGATCACAGTTAAATATTTTTAAAAATCTAAAATTATTTTGACATAGTTTCACATGCATATCCCTTCGTTTGAAAGTTAAAAAGAGGTCAATTTATTTTTTGATAAATTTTCACGTTTTGTTGGAATAAGTGTTAATTTTCTCATACTATTTTAAATATCGCAATTGCCTCAAATAAAACTCATTGATGATTTCAATTTTTGTGTTTGTTAAAGTAGAAGTACAAAAAATATCATATACATACTTTTTAAATTCAACGAAAAATTAGAATTTATCATTATGTTTTTGTTGGAAAACGAATTTTTGTAACTATCGGTTTTAAATGTTTGTTTTGTTGCATCGGTTTGATAAGTTTGAAAAGGTGAATTTTCGTGGATTTAACTGTCACTGTTTATTTTCACGTTCGGATTAAATTAATAAATCTAATTTCAAGTTTTTAAACTCATCTTTTTATAAAAATCGTCCTTCATAAATTTTAAAATTTTGACGAACACACGAGTTTCGAGGTTTCTTTGATTAACTATTTCAAAAAAAAAAATATAATAGATCCAGCAATAAATTTTCAAATAATCGATTTAATGTTGGATTAAATTATAAAGACAAACCAAAGTTTCAACAAAAATGTGAAAATATGTTTTGAAATCGATATTTTTAGAATATAAGTTTTTTGACACTGTGTGGGGATCGAACTTTGTCCAGGTGTTATTTAAACCGATTGGTCGTGTGTATATCAAAATATAAATAACCGATTCACGAATTTTTCAACAACTCTGATTGATAAAGGAATGAAGAATAATTCGTTTTTAAAAATTATTTTTATTCGTTGAATCGTAATCTTTTATCATTCTATTTTTATAATTTTTGAACTGTTGGTAGTTTGCCATCGTATCTGATAATAAAAATTTAAAACCATGGGCAAGTTCTTTCTGGTTCAAGTAGATTCTACATTTTATTGTTGAGCATGGATTAGTGATATCTATCAAAACATCTTCAGAAGGAATTTTTCGTCTTTCTAAAATACTTCGGTAAATTTCTGCTGACTAGTTTCTGCTTGTCAGCGATCTACCAATTTTCGGCACTCTTGTCCTTGTGTAATAGAAGATTTTGACATCTTAGCGCTTTTGTGGGATCCATAACTCTTTAAGGTATTTTTGTTGAAAAGGAAAATATCTGCAGCAAATTTTTTTTATTTTTATTGTTATCTTTATAAAATACGACATTACAAATCAATCAATAATCAATTTTCTGATGCACAGTCACTGGATAAGTCCTGGTTTAATTTCGTTGTATTTATTTTATTATGCAATTAATTAATTAAAGAGAAAGTTAAAATGTTTCATATTTTTTTATTGAATGATGACAAATATACCATTCAAAAATTATATTTATATGATTTTACTTTTAAAGCATTAATTTTTCCATCCTTCCAATTAACTAGATCATTATCGTTGATTTGATTTTGAATATGTGGGACTTGATAAGCTTAATTTTACAATTTATGATATTTATAAAACAAAAATTGATCAATAATTCGTAAAAATGTATTTTTCAGTTAAAATGATCATCACCATGAGGGTTTTTCTTTAAATTTATAAAATTTTAATTTATTTTATTTTTGTAAAAATGCTAGAAAAGACAGAATGTGATTCCATATCCTTTTTTAAAATTTTAAGAATAGCTTAAAGATTGGACGTTTTAATTTGTTTAAAAAATTCAAAATACGGCACTTAATTAATTAATCAAGGGATAGTGAGTCGTTGGAGCAGAAATAAAATCTATTTTAAATAACACAAGAAAATAATGGCTTTTATGTTTTGGATCTTTCGAAGCTATTAATTTTTTTCATGTGATTTTGTTGAGGAATAAATTGTGCTTTAAAGACACTTACCAGCTTGAAGGATTTGTATTTAATGATGTTGATTTATTGCATCTTTAGGAAAAACCTGATAAAATCTATTTTTCTAGAATTTAAAAAGGCAAAATCCCCCTTCGTCTTTGATGTTAAGTAATTCGATTATAATTTGATGCAAAGATAATTTTCATTAAATTATAACAGTAATGTTAATACACTATTAAGTTAATATGGAAATTTATTAGTTCAAGGATTTTAAATCTGAGAGTTTGATAACTCCACTGGTTACTATTATCAAACACCAAGTTAGGTAAACTCCTGTAAATAATTTTAAGAGTGTTAGTCTGGGTTCAACTCAAGATAGACGCTATATCATTAAAAAATGACATAAAATGTCACTCAATAATATTAATTCAAATTATATATAGTTCGTGGTTTATTTTAATGTGAAATATTCCCTACCAACAACTCGTTCACTGTTATCTTACATTACAATCTATCTTATCTTTGATCCATCTGCTCAAGATGTTATGATGCATACTTAAATACTTTCACAACTAAGGTCTTATAGATTGAAAGATAGGGTTCATGGAATGAAATAATTTGAGCAAATTCTTCAATGAAAAAAGACTGCTAAATTATATGTTCGTAAAAATTATATTCTTTTATTTTGAAAGCAGCTTAACGAATTTTTCAAAATTAGAATATCATAGCATTTAAATCAACGAATAAATTCTCAAAATCTAGGACAATGTTCACAAATATGGTTGTAAAAATTAATTTTTGCATCTGAGTTTATCAACAACTTAAATTTAGTAAATCCTGAAAAGTCAAAATATGGTTTAGCTTTTCGTGTGATTTTAAAAGGCGAATTTTCTTTTCTTATTTGTGAATCAAAAAGCAAGTAAAAACTTTGTTAAAATATTATTAAATTAATTTTATCATTAATTTTTTGGGGAATAACTAAAAATATTTGAAAGTGTTACAATAATTCAAGTATTTACAGTTAAAGATGTTCTGAACTTGAGAAATTTTTATTTTTTCAAATCTGAGACACACAATCTCTCCCTGATATAAGTACAAATTTGTATCTTTTATACTTGAAAATGCTTTATAGGAAATTAAATACTGTTTTGATTTTCCTGTTTTTGAAACAGATTGTCTCTTATGAGAATTATGTGAATCGATGAGAATATTCTATCAGGTTGAGTTGATGCTAAAAAAGTTGGGTTTCATAAAATTGATATTTCTTCAAAATGATACCTTTTGGGTTTAAAATTAAGTGTGTTTAAGTAAAGCCCTCTTTTGCACGTATATACAAGAAAATGAAATCAAGAACATTAAGCTTCGTGTTATGAGTAGATTTCAGAAGCAGGAGAGATTAAGAAGAAACGCTTTAAAATATCATAGAACTTTTTTTCATAACGTCAACAGGTTGCAACATTGTATTGAAATTATTTTTTGAAGATCTATAACAAACGTAGTATAGTTGAAATTAAAATGAGAATTGCTTCGAAAGTAAATTCTGTCAGAAAAATATGACTAAAATATTCAATCATTACTTAAATTTAAATTCAAAACAAAGCAGATGAGTCACATATCACGATGTAAATATTAATTGATTTTATATCTAAAACTCCATCAGTAAAAATAATATGCTAGTTGGGATTTAATTCAGTTACAAAGCTGGCGTCATGGATTAAATTATCATATAAACTTAAATAAATTAGTAAGAAGAGTTGATTTAAAAAAATTATAAATGGTATTTTTAAAAGCTAATATCATTTAAACTCTAAAATCTGGGGTAACTCGTATATTGGAATCTTAAAAATGATAAAAAATTCAAACAAAACCATAGGGTTTTTTTACGAAATGTTTAAAACTACAAACTCTTTGCAAACAGTTAGATCGGACTATTTAATAGCTCGCAACATTATTCAGGTTAAAGTAACCTAAAACTCAATATTTCCAAAAAAGGCAAATAAAACGATATTAAAATGAATACACCAACTCCAATTGAAATAAATAATTTCTAAGTTATTAACCTACTTATTCAACTTTAAAAACAAGGTTTTACTAAGATAAATAACCATATTGAAAATTGATTCTCAGAGGGATTCACGGATGTATTATCTATCAAATTTCTTGATGTTAAAATGTTTTTTTACATTTTGTCGAATTAAATCCTAAAAACTCTAAATATTTTGAAAAATTAAAATTACTTTTCTGAAAACAATATTTCTATTGCAGTTTTTATGACCAGAAAGTTAAATTGGTTATATTCATTTAAGAAAACCAAAGCGCACGCGTGTTGATCACAAATGTTTTGTTTGACAGCACTGGTAGTTCTTTTAATTTCATGTAAAAATTTTTCGTTAACAGTAGACTCTGTGAAAAAATTCCATGTGATGATCCTTCAGTTATTTGGAATATCAAATCAAACCAACAGAAATCGTTATATACACATACTGTGGTTTTAGATTTTCTTTTAACTGTTAAATGCGATGATAAGATCTCAAAAAGCGACGAACTTAAAATTCGTATGGCAAACAGAAACCTTTTATTATCAGATGTTGTTGGTACCGATTATCACGCCGTATAAATCTTATCTCTAAAAATAGGTTTCCCTTATTCTAGACTCTAATTCTTTTTTTTCAAGCAATTACTATAACGCTAGCTTGGTTATGGTAGAACGTGAGCTTGCTCATACAACTTATCCCTCAGAGAGAGTTTTTACCATTTTCTTATTTAGAAAGGGTCTGGTATTCCTCATTTCCCATTACTTGATGTCGTGCTGGGATCGCTTCCATCCATCATCTGGCTCACCATTGCTAGAAAGAAGTATAACTCATACGATAGATAGAAACACTTTACGATTAAATACATTTACGAATTATTTCAGCCATTTATTGATGTTTCTCTGTAAATTGATTTTATATATTTTGTTCCTTATCATCAAGGTAAATTTACATTCTTTTAATCTTTCACCCATTCAAATAAAAATAAAGTTTTTAAATTTTCCAAACGGAACACTGATATAAATAGCTTTCTTGATTTAAAATGTAATTATTCAATACTTTACACTATATTTTTGTATATATACAAGTATCATCAAATCACTTGCTTGAATTAAATCATCCTCTTCTTTATATTAAAATATCATAAGTTGTTAAATTGTTTTAATGTTTAAACTTTTTGTATCAATTACAAACTTTACGAATTTCGACGAGACGTATCGTAAAATGTTTTTTTGAAAAAAATCTCGAATTTTGAAGAATTTTAACTGTGTCTAGAAACACCCTGTATTCATCAAATACAGAGGGTTTTGTAATGCAAATGTGGTGATAAATTATCACATTTCTAAGTTTATCAGAACCAAATTTTTTGATGGGTTCAATTATTTATATTGAAAGTGCCTGAATGTTCTTAGAGAGCATCATCCTTTCAGAAGAAAGATTGAAAATCTAAGAAACAAGGTTTACTTAAGTTAAGTTGAATTTTTGTATAATCGAAAAAGATTTAATTCTATTCAACAAATTTGTTCAAAGGTGAATTTACGTACCTCAAAATTCAAGAACATAGTTATGTGAAGGCATTCTAAGGTCAATTCAATTATAATTACCGATTTTCTATTTTGATGGAAGAGCCCATCATCTTGAGAGGACTCGTGCATTTAATTATTATTTTTTTGCAAAAAAATTTCAAGATTCTAAATTCACAAAACTTTTAGCGTGTGCATTTTTCCATGATTCTAATCGATTTTTGCTCTTTTTTGTTTTATGATCACACCAAAGTTATGCTTGGCAATATTTTTTTACTTAAAATTTAATTCACTATACATTCAATATTTTGACAATTTTATGTACTTTTGTACACTTATTCCAGTATAAAACAAAGTACCGTCTAAAAATGGCCGACAGTAAGATTTTTCATCAATTCTAAAATCGCAGGCTGAAATAATTTGCTCATACATTATGAAATTAAGTCAACTATTTTAAATAAATTCAAGCCTATTTTTTAGCCTTTAAGAGTTTGTGGTAAATATTTTTAGATAAATTAATGACAATGACCGCGCATTCCTCGATTTATGTAATCTAGAGAATTTTGATAAATAAACATGAGACATACTGTTTTATTTTATAATATCAACTTTTTTATCTTAATATGAAGATATTACAAAGTTAAAGATTATTTAAAATGAACGCCAAAATCTTAAATAAGGACATAATTGTCTATCTAATGTCCACGCTTGCGCTGTTAGTTATTAGTTTATCCAATGATCGACTAATATCAGTTATAATCCATTTATAATTTTTAAAGCTGTACTTCATCTTTAATATTCTAAAGGTGTTCGTTCATCTCAACGGATGTGGTCAAAGACGAAGGTTTTATCAAAATTATGGTATCATTTCAAATTCTTGTTAATTTAAGTTACTGTTCCAAATAATTATATTTTGAAATTTTATAATACATTAACAATTAAGATTATTCTGAAATTTCTTCCGACGCACGCGCGCTGCTTTTGAAACTAAACACGAAGCTATCTTCTGTTTTATAAACCTTTTTTGAAATATAAGACAATTTTATAAAATATTCATGTGGTCAAGAATCTCATTCTCTGGGAATTTATATTCATTCTATTGCACTTGAGATGTTTTGAAATTATATTTAATTCCCGAAGGTTTATTGTTTTAAATGATGAAATCTTAATCAATTTGTGCGAAAAATATTAAATCCATAAATTTTGTTAAAATACAGCCTGGTGTTTTTATGATTATTGTTAAACC
>JALDNG010003358.1:0-27865 GCA_024349245.1 Neodontobutis hainanensis | reverse complement strand
TTAATTCAAAGATAAGCATTATAAACGATGAAGATAGTTATCTCTGATGAATACGATTTTAATTTAAATCATATTGAATTCAATGAAAATAAATTAATAGAATAACAATAAATTTTCGTTTATTCTGTTTCGTTTAATACCAATTAAGTCAAATAGAAATTTATGCTTAGGATGATAATTTATAAATACTTCTAAATTCAACTGTGTAATCAAAATGTCTATGATTGGCTTAGCACTTATATATATAGGCTATGGAACCATAGAGTAAACATATCTCTTGATATTTGATTTTTATAATTTATTGACAGATAAAAGACAAATTAATTCCCTGCTGAAAAGTAAAGCAAAAAATAATTACTTAAACAAACAAAATTTACAAATGAGAACTGTAGTAAGGATTAAAGAGTATGTTTATTATTATTAATAATTTTCTGAATATAAAACATAATGTATATACATAATTCCATACAATATTGAGAAGTATTTCAAAGGTCATCTCTGAATATATCATAAGTAAGACAAAACTCATTTTGATACATCTGGTAGGCACACTAGAAAATTTATATATGAATATTATACGACCCTTTTCTTTCGATTATAAGTTGTAAGATACATTTACTTCTGTGTGTTGAAGGTTTCTCAGATTTGCAGGATAACATAATAATATGGCAACTAGACGCTAGAAATACTGGTCAATACTATTGAAACTGATCATTTCACTAAAGGAATTGCCAAAATATTATCTCTCTGACATACGACTTCAGTTTGTGTTTGATATATTAAAATACGTGTGTAAAATTTTAAAGAAAATATCTCATTAAAAGAATTAAATCAACAAATCGATAGTTTTATAGAAAATTTATATAATTTCTAAAAGAGGCAACTAAGAATGATTGGTGCATAAGATTGGTAGTAATGAGACTACAATTAATCTATTGCATTTTATGCAAATATAACGAAAATTTTAACTTTTTTAAATCCAAAATTTTAAATCATCTCTATTTATATCTTTAGGGCAATTATGATTGTAGGTAAGATTGACCTGAACAAGTCTATTGTAGACATCTTAAATTATCTGAAATTGAAATATAAATATAAGCTTTAAATGTAAAAATATATATTTCAGCATGTAAATTTAATTAGAATTAATATAAATTAGACAAAACAAAAAATATGAAGATAGATAATTCAGCGTAAAGGATATATTTATAGCAAAGTGACTTTTCCTAGCTATTCTAGATGAGCTGGTTGATTATTTAATCAAAATTTAACAAATCTAGAGTCAAATCACCAAAAAATTTAAAGAGATAATATAAAGTGCTCAGTAAATTAGCATGTCGTTGGAGAGATTTGTAGACTATTCGTTAGAAACCGATGTATTATCTATACATTCAGAAATATTAACCAAACGTACCAAGGGGTGAAGAAAGTTATTGTATCTTTTAGAACATTCAAAAATGCAGCATTGATTAAACCGTCTTGATATTAAAACTCGTATATACTTAAAATAATATTCATTATTAAGAGTATAGTTAACGTTAATATATTAAATATTTTTTGTTTTACATATTTTTCTTTCGATATTGATTTTAACATTGCATTTTAAATATTGTTCTTATCTTATAATTTATCTGCCATTCTTATAAATTTAAATAGATAAAAATATATTTTTACCTTTAAAAATATGATGTCGAATTTCTCGAGAAAATAAAATCGTAAATTAAATTGTAGAATTCAAAAAATAGAGTAAGTGAAAATAACAAATTTTGTAACTAAAATGTAATCATATAATTTTTGATAATATTCAAAATTTAAACTAGTTGTGATTAGAAAGTAGATTAATTCATTAAATAATATATATTATACAATTTATCTTCCATAAATCATATTGTATAAATTTTTTGAATGATTTTTACTTAAATATAGTTTTTTGAAAATAAAAATTTGACTTAAATTTCACATTGAATGGATTATTGAACAATTATGCATTTATAATATCATTTAATTCATGCATAAACACTAAATGTTTAGCGACAGTTTCTAAATGAATAAAAAATCTCTTGAAATGGAGTAATATTATGGATAATTATTTTTGGTTATATATTTTAGATTTTATAAATTTAACATTATAAAATATTATTTATCAGTTTACAGATAATTTATAAATAAAATCAATATAAATGTCACAAATTTATAACTAAACATCAAGAATAAATAAAATATCCATTCTCATTTGAATGTATATATATTTTGATATAAATGACTAAAATATCACAATGTAACTTATTTTATTCAGATTATAATGTATTTTGAAACATTTCAACCAATAGGTGTTTATTTCAACATAATTTTCATTGTAACATAGAAAAAATATCTATTTATTTGACAAAACACTGTATCGATAAACATAATGTCGAAATTTGTATTTAATGTATTATTTATGTTTTGATAAAATCATATTTGATTAAAAATAATATTTATTAAATGCTGAAAATATCTTAAATAATCAATGAGAATGAATTGATTGATTCTGATAAAATAATTAAATCGACTATAATTTCTCGCCCTTTATTCTTACATCAAAGAAGCATATCATATATATCAAAATAAGTTGCAATGTAAATTAACTAGTTTAACTTAAGATAAACTATTTGTGGATGAAACGTCGATTTTTAGAAATTAACCTCATAAACTTATTATAATCGGAAGCGAATTAACAATAATATTTATATTTTTTGCATCTACGATTGATTTGAGAATAATTTCATAGATATAGCTTTATAAATAATATATTGACGTTAACTTATACACACGTAATCAAAAAACTATTTGAATAATATGATTTATATCATCTTAAAAAAATAAATGTATATTTTCATATATAAATTCTATTTCTGAAAAAAATTTTATATTCATGAGTTATTTATATCATATATACGAATTATGAAATTTAAGATTTTTATATAATATAGTCTAACTTTGTGTCTTTAAAAATTTTAAAACATGGTAACACATTCCCTTATTGATTTTAAATTATGAATGTTAATCAAATATATATCGAATCTTTTTATATTTATATTTTAGAAAATTAATTATTTGTATAAATATCTCCAGAATAAGAATTTTAAATATCACTTAAAAATTTAAAAATAAATTCAAAATTTATAACACTACAACTTTTTATATGAATAAGGTATTGGTGAGTTATTTTAAAATAAATAGTTTTCGATAACATTTAAATTATGATAGACATGAAATAAATTATGTGATGAGTCTATAATAATCTATAAACCATAAATTAAAACATACTTAAAAGATAAATTATCATGAGTTATCTGAAATAGTAAAAAAATATTTCAAAATTAACCTAACATTATGATATTTAAAATAATGAGTAAATTTTTTATATCATACTAATGTATACTCTTATTTTTCATGAGAAAAAGCATTTATTTCGATCATTTGCAAACTAAATTCATCTCAACTATCTATGAAAGTTTTTGGAATAAAAATATTTTTAATATTGAGAAATATACAATATATTTAAATGTAAAATAAAAATTTTATTTTGTATTTCACCATTTTTGTTTTTAGTAAATAAATAGTTAAATTCTAAATGTGATTATAAACCATTTTTCAATTCATAATATATCCGTACTTTGATAATTCATAAAAAATTACTTTGAGTTTATTTTGTATTGATATATTTTGATTAAATTCATACATCTCATGATTCAATGATGATATTATTTTTGTCAATATTAAATGAATACAGAAATTTATTAACTAGTATTTAGATTTAAAAGCCTTTTGTTTGAATAAAGTCGAATTCAAACATTTCTTTGAAAAATTTTTAATATTCACATGATTCATGTCATGAATATTCGAAAAATTTTTTAAATACATAGATTTTATAAAAATTCACAGGAGCTACAATTAATAACAAATATCAATCAATTATTTTTAAAAATAAAAGTAAAAGTTGATAACATGACCAAATAAATCAATATTTCTGAACTAAAAATTATAAATAGTTATTACAATTGTTAAAAATATATTTATATTGATTTTGAAAAATTTTGTTTTAATTATTCATATATTATAGATTATAAATTTCCAAAAATAATTCTCTCTAATCATTTTTAAAATAATTACAATATTAGAACACATCTAAAAATTCCTACAAGATAATGTTTTATTTTTAATAAAAATCATGGAATATTTTTTGATAAATTTAATTTATTATTTTCATATCAAAATATTTATATATTTTCTGACGTATCATGAATCATTCAACAAACATAAGTTTTTTAGATAAAAACATAAATATATTATTCGTATAAAAATTCAAACATTTATTTAATTTCATATAAATCTTTATTACATCATAATATTAAATATTTAACATTTATATTTTTTTCAAACAAATAAAATATTATATTTTCATATTTTTATGATAAAATATAAGCTAAAAACGATTACATATTATATGAAATTTAATAAAAATTCAAGATATTTGACATTTTTAAAAATTAACTGATTTTGAAATAGGCTGTAACCCATAAAAAAGTTGTTTTATCACATACATATTCATTAAATTTATTATAAACTCATTGAGATGTCAAAACCATATAAAATATTGTCTTTTGAAAATTTTGCAATTTTAGGAGTATATTTTTATAAATAACTATGAAATCAAAGGTATATTAAATTATTATATCATAAATAAATTAAGCTAATGAAAATATTTTTTAACCATGTTGTTCCTCTTGCAGAGTTAATATATTTTTATTTAATCAAATTTTTATTAATTTTCATAATTTTTTGTCAAAATTACTGCATTTTAACGAAATAAAACAATCTTATTACGTAGTAATATTCAAATTTCTTTGAGTCTAAACAACTATATTAAATGTTTTGTATGCAGGATATTTATAACTATTTTAAAACTCTTAATATTTTGAAATAATATAATAGGCTTTCAAAAAATCAAAAAATTGGATATTCCTTAAGAATAAATCCTTTATTTTTTCAATAATATTTATTTACTTAATCATATTATGGTTTTTAAATATCATCTGGAATCTTATATGATTATATCGATAATTATCATGAATATTATAAATTTTACAATAAGATCATTATATGAATCTCATATTAAATTATATTTCTACAATGATTATAGACAATGAATCTAAAGTGGATATGTCACTTATTAAAATAAAATATAAGTAATTATTCATTTTATACTATGATAAAATTAAAATTTTAATAGTCGCTCTAAACATGATAAATTCAAAGACATATTCAATATTTTCATTGTGATTTATTCAATAGTTCTACATTTATAAGGGCAGATATAATATATGATTTATACAATGTAATCTGTATATTATTTAAATTATTAATGTTTTTAAATTTTAATAAACAGTAACGTTGAACAGAAAAAAATTTTTCTAAAAATACTGTTTTTAAAATCTACAGATTCAAATTATATTTTCATATCTCAACAGTATTATGGTTAAAAGTTTTCTTCAAATTTTTTAAATCAAAATATAAACTTTTATATGAATGTTTTAATAATCAAACTATTTTAATATTTTATTAAAAATATTCAATAATAGGCGATAATAATATAAATTAAAAAAATATTTATGTGCCATTATTTTGTATAAACCTAAATAAATAAAATATTAAATGAAATTCAATATAAATATTCATCATTATTTTAATTTTAATTTTTCTCATTATAAATCAATAAAAATTTTAAAATATTTAAGAAACAACACATAAAAAAATATAATATAATTCTGATTTCAATTACCAAGATTTCTGCTGTAATTAAGTAAAAGATTTTCGTTTGAAGAAGTCTATCATATTATTATAAGTTTAATAATTAACGATTGTATGATAAAGCCAATTAAAATGTAAAAATATAATATTTATTGATATAAAAAATATTTTTATCATAAATGTACCTAAAACATTATCATATTCATTTAATATCAACTGAGGAATTTATGATTATTTGTTTGGAAAATCATAGGTTAATTTATGATATTTAATTAATTTAAATCATTTGATAAAATATTAGGAATATTCATTTTTAAAATACATAGATCATTTATAATTGACCCAAATAAATTTTATAATACATTATTGTTTAATCATAAATTAACAAATGAATAACATTCATTTGATAAATTAACATATAATATACGCATATTTACTATGCTAAATATTCGATATTTTCAAAGTTATAAAGTTGTTAAATCATGAAATTTTTATTTTATAATAATTGATGAAATAATTTCATTTAGAAATCTACAAAAATTAAATGAATAGAATAAAAATCATATTTGTTAAATATATATTTGAACAATGATTTCAGTATTTTAATTAAATAAATTTAATTCTAACTTATCAAATTATTTTCGATAATTTTATTTTGGTATTATGAAAACACCACATTAAAATATGTTTGCTATCTATTTATGTTGTTTTTTGTTTGTGATTTTAAATCAAATAAAAATATAAATTTAAATAAATTGATTATCTTTCTATATCAATTGTTTCCATATTCATTAAAATAATACTTAAATATCTTCTATAAGTTGTTTAAAAATTAATAAGTTCAAAAATATGCGTTAATAATTTCAAATTTGATCAATGTTAGAAAATGTTATTTTTGAAATTATTCGTAAAATAAATCTTAATTAATCTTAAAAGATACAAGTTTAATTTTAATTCTATGTTGGCAAAAATCAATTCTTATATCTTCTGAGAATTTATGAACTTAAATTTAGATATTTATAAACTATACGAGATAAAAAGATTCAAAATTATTTCTTTTATAATCTATACATGATTAAATATTTATTTATTTAGTTTAAAATAAAATTCTGATTCAATATTGTTAAGACGCACCGTATCATTCTTTTTTGCATGATGTTTGAAAATTATTTTATATCAGTTTATTTCAAATTTCATCATATGATTACTGATATAGAAATAATTCATTTTATTAAATTAATAGTTCAGTTAATTTTTTGTATTAGAAGGTATATGGGAAGAAATACAAACATATATATTTCACAACATTTTGATATGTTACCTATGTCAAAGATCTCAGATATTTTCAATTATTATACATTCAAAATTTTATTTAAACTTGTGAATAAAATTTTTAACAATACATAACTAAGAGTGTGATGAGATAAGATGATAGATCATAATTTCGAATTAACTGTATTTGATATACATTATGATAGTTTAAATCGAAAGTTAATTTTATTCTATTTTTTAGCCTAATTACTTAAACTTATATTTTATTCTCAAAACGACTAAAATTAGGTATTTATTTTTTAAAGAGTTATGTTAAAATTATATTATTTAAAACTAAAAGTTTCATTATGATTCTCAGCTTTCAGTTCCATTTTAAATATCTATGATAACATCTGTGATGTAGGCAAATACATTGACAGCTGAATTAAATGCTCTGGTTATATCATATGATAAAATAAATAACTCAACATATTTATTGAATATTTTATCTGTAATATATTTAACTGTTAGAAAAGCAATTAGTTATAGATCAAATATATACAAATATTTTATCAAGAATTCATAATATAACCATTTTATCTTTTAAATATATTTTTAAATACTTTTGATTTATTTACATATCGCTTATTATATATAATTTAATTGAAATTTTTATTTGATAATCAAAATAGTATTGAGATAAAATTTAAATTATCAGCATGAATTAAAGAAGTAATTCAGAAAATGTTCTTTTGAAAAGATCATTTTTTTATTTTACATAGATATTAAATATAATAATTGATGATTCAGTACAATTGAACACTATTATTTTATAATATTAAATAACTCGATGAATAAATTTGAATATTTTTTTAAATGTGATTTGAATTATATGAACTGTAAATTATAATAAATGTATCATTTAAAATTTAGAGATTTTAAGAAAAATAAATTAAATTAAATTTAGACACTAAAAAATTACATTTATCTTATAAGATCATATCATCAAATCTAAATATGAAAGAGTAGAATTAAGAATATTGATAATTTTAACAAATTACTAAATTTCAGAGGATAGATTGTATTTAATGATTAATCGAGAACCTAAATTAAATTCATAACATATCATCTTTTAAAAATAAAGGTTAATATATACCTTATTACATTCATCTTTTCAATTTTAAATTATCTTAAGAAAAGAATAAATATAATTTTTAAACTATAAAAACATTACTTGTTGAAATTTGATCAATATATATCAAGTTAGTGTTTAAATTTTCTCCTTCATCAATTTTTGACAGATATGATTCGTGATACTTATCTAAATTTTCTATGACAAAATCTTAATTAATAAATTTACGATTTTTTAAAAGATATTATTCAGAATCAACGTATATGTTGTGTGAATTTTGATAAAGTGATATTTGACGAATTTTATTTAATTTTTTTAACCTTAAAAATAATAAATTTTTATTTGAAGAATAAATCATCATTAATTTGTTTTTTTGTTAAAGAATCAAAATAGATATAATATTAAAAATCTTATGAATTAAAATTAAACAGAGAAGTACATGAATTTATTTTTCCATTATAACGTCAAATAAAAAATATAGTTTGAAACGTTTCCGTTTAGCATATAAATATTTTTTCGAAATTCTTTGATTGAATTTATTAAATTCTAATATTTTAATTCATAATCATGAATTTTATTTTAAATATCCTCATACTTTTGTGAAATTAATATCATTTTTGGAAAGCCTTAGAAGACTAATTTTAACTTTATTTTCAAACTATTTTGAGATACAAACTTTTAAAGTATAACTATTAGTTGATTTAACAATTATTATAAATTAAAAATATCAAAATATAAAATATATGTAACAATTAATATAAAGAAACAGAAATATTGTTATGATTTTTTAAGCATAACATATTTATCATATATAAGTCTTCTGAGAACTATTGAAAAAAATATATTATTAGAAATTATATTTCAAGAGATTTATATAATATTTAAAAATGTAAAAAGATTAATTCATCGTGCTTCTCAGATTCATGATAAACCTTTAATCGATCATATTGATAAAAAATATAAATATGTTCCATATGCAGGATAATTTGATTTTAAAATATGCAAAAAAATTTATGATTAATTTACTTGTTAGAAATATTTTTATAATATTATGGAAAAATTAAGTCATATAATTTTATTCATTAAATATATTAATAACAAGATTTTAAACAAGTATAGATTAATTTTAAAAACTCATGAAACATTATTGGAAAATATATTTTGACAAATAATGAAAATACTGACATAATATATCATATTCTTTCACATTAAATAATTTTAAACATAATTAACAAAAATAAAAATCCTTACAAATTAGAGAATTAATTTCTAAGAGAACACTCAGTTTAAGTAATGACAGCTCAGAGTAGTAAATATGCTTCGTTACATTATTGGTCGACAAAATATACATTTAAAATTTTTTAGGATAAATTATATATTTAATCTCTTAAACAATTATCATATTTATAATTAAAACAAACCATATTAATATTTTTATTAAAATGAGAATATAAGTAAAGATATGATTAATTCATTTGATATTAAAAGTTAGAATGGATCAATTTATTATATGTTTTATATTGTATTTTTAGACAACATTGTCAAAGTAAAAACTTTTTTATCAAATGAAAAAAATGACACTTTTTATTCATATTCCTAAATAGTCATTCAACGCTGATTTAATGTTAATATTTTTGATATATATTCTATATTACAAATAATTTATTTCAATTTTAATTTATTTAAGATTAATTTTAACCTAACATGGTATAAATGTGTATTTGTTAATAATGATACATCTCGATATAAATCGATTCAAAGACAATTCGATTAACTTGATTTTTTCATTATGATATGAAATATGTTGAAAATTAATTATTTATACTTTTTATCTCATGTAATCAAAAGATTTCAGATTATTTCCTAATCAATAAAAATATATTTAAGATAATATAACTATTATAAATCCTGTAACGATTTATCTTAATTATTACTATTCAAATTTAATCTATGTTGCTAATTAAGCATTTAAATAACTAAAAAATAATTTATAAAATTCATTATATAATGGTAATTCTAATTTTTTATATTTGATAAATGTTTCGTGAAATAGTAATGTTTTTACTAAAAATATTATGTATAATAATATATTTAATCGCAGTTTTTAATTAAGAATATATTTCAATTTAAAAAATAGGATTGTTATAAATTTTGTTTATTTCATCGCGATATACGTGAAATATAAAAATTAAATTTTTAAATAAATATATTCTTTATGTAAATGATTTAGTTGAGATAAAAAAAAAGATACTGATCTACAAGAACTACATATATCATTCGTATTGGGTTATAATAAAATTGAAACATCCCTTTTCATATGGTACGAATTTTTTCTGAGTAAAAATTAGAAATATAATCTTGTTAATGTGTGTAAACATTGTTCTACTAACCATTTATATATTTCTTGAATATGAATAAAAAATTGAATACTTTAATTTTAAATAATAGCGAATTTATTATGAAATAATTTATATATATAACAATTAAAAAAATTAGGTTTGTTAATATCATTTCTCATTTTGAATTTCTTAAGAAAAATTTAAATCATATCAAAATAATTTTAAACTCAGAAAATCGCCAAAATATGTTTTTGAAAGATAATGATATTCGAATTTTAAAAGTATATTTAATCACAAATAAAAATTTAATGATTAAAATTTTAAACTTTATAAATAAATTGATCATTATAAATAGAAATTGTTTTTAAAAAATATATATTTTTATAAAACATAAAATTATATGTGATAAATTTATTTTAAAAGTAGGTTATTATCAAAAAAATTTAATAATCAAAAAATAAAATTTTAAAACATCAAGAATATTGACAATTTAAAAAATAATCTAAAATAATAACAAAAATTATATAATTCGAAAACTTCTTATATTTAAAATAAAGTGCATTTGATAATTAAAAATTTTTATTTTCGACTTCGATTTTCAACGATATATAATTTAAAATTAAAAAATATTATGATTTGTTATATTTGTATGATTTTATTTTTTGAAGTAATATAGAAATAATAAGATATGATTTCAATGATAAAAATCATAAAATTATCTATTTTATCAAAAAACTATTCTTGAAATTAGAAAGTTAATATAATTTAAAAATAATATGATAATGTTTAAAAAAATTTTTATTATATGATTAAATCATGTTCAAAGGTATACAATTATTACATTATAGCTGTTTATTTATCTTTCAATGAGACTTATATTCATTATAAACTAGAAAATTTATAATTTTATTACCTTAATTCTATACAATTGTTAATTATTAAATACATAGGATAACTTTAATTCTTTTTTATACGAATAAAATAATAATACTAAATTCTGATAAAAAATTTTATGTATCTTTTACCAATTTAGAAAAGGTTTAAATCGTTTGAATTACTTTAACAACTAAATTTTTATCATTATATATATTTCAATAGAAGTTTTAAAGTGTGTAAATTGTGAAAAATTTATACCTCTTTCATTATTATAAATTAATGTATTTTTTATCATTTAACCTATCAAATTATACTGTCAATTCAATGCTAAAATTATATGTTTTATATTGTTATTTATTTTTGGACTGTGAATGATCTTCATATCAACTAAATATGTGAACTTAATGAAAAACATTTTCAAGATGTCAAATCATATTTTTCATTTTTAATACAGTTTGATATGAACTAAGAATAATATTAATTATCTTGTACACATCTTTGTTTTATTAAAATATATAATGCCATTTTCATTTTTTGACTGATTATTTTCTTTTTAATTAACGTTTATTTTAAAAACTATCAATATTTTAAGAGTTTTTGTATTCAAATCATCATAGTGAATAAATTGAGATGACAACATATTTTTTCAAAATATATCCGATATTTTTACAATGTTTAAATAAAATGATTAGGCATAACATTTTAAGTCAGCGCCAGTATCGACTTAAATGAATTACGATTATTAGTTTACAGGATATTTGTTGCATTAAAACTTAATTCTAAATTAATTTTAATAAGTATATGAAATCTTAAAACATATCACAATATATTTTTAGAATTTTGTTATCAGGATTTGATTAACAATAAATAAAATTTCAAAATATCAAAAGAAACATTTGTTCAATGTATATTTGAAGTCCAAAAATCACAAAATTATTTAAATATTAACAATCAATATTGTAAAATCTACAGATTTTTCAAGAACTTAAAAAATATTCATTTGAAAAAATGTGGAATTTTTATTAATTAAAACATGATTCACATTTATGGTAAAAATTTTAAATATATTTAAAATGATAAAATATATTGACTTCGTCTATAATACGTTACCAACCAAGAATATAATGACTATTAAGATTTTTTCCTTAATATCGATTTGAAAAAATACTTTAAGAAATTATATAAAGATGTATACATTCTAAAATTATTCAGAAAAATAATACTTTCTACATATATTTTTTGAATTCCATGATGATTGAAAATTATAAACTTTTATTTTTATATTGGTTGTATTTCAGTAAATATAATTTGCAAACTACATTATATTTTTATATTTATATTAAGCGATGAGCTAATTAATATAATATTAAACTACAAGCAAAACATTCAAAAAATATATATTACATGTTCATGAGTTACATAATGTCCGTATGATATTTTAAAACACGTAAACATAAAAATAAAAAATATTTATTTATTTTTCTATTCATGATTAACATTAATATAAATAAACTTAATCATACGCTTCATGTACATAATATCATTCATAATAGACCTATATGTACTTTAAAAATACTTTTCTCCATAGACATTTACATTACAAATTTCTATTCTCAATTTGTGAACATATTGAAAATAAAATATTGTTAAAACTATAATATTTAAATTAAAAAATATCATATTTTATTTCATTGTAATATTTGTAATAATATAAACATAATTTTGCTTTTTCTTGTAAAATTCAAATTTGATATTATAATTTCAGAGTTTTATGATAACAATAAAATAGAATGATTAATAATTTTAGTAAAACTTAAATGACTAGCAAAAGAACATTCACGTATAAACTGTTATATCATTGATAATAAGGGCAGTTTTTAAGAAATCTATGCTTTTAAGATAGAATGAACAAGATCGTATCAATTAAAATAAAATATAATTCATTTAAACGAGAGATAAATGTTATCTAAGTAAAATATTTTCAATACACATTATTTTGCAACTGCGATGAGTAAAATAAATATAAATATTTTAGATATAGCATAACTAAATTTTATTTGAGAATCCATAAATGAAAAATACACTTTATTTTTTCAAATAAATAATTATTAAATAAAAAATAAAATGAGTATAAGTGAGACAAATATTATATTGTCAAAAGATTAGAATAATATCATACCAAATAAACATGTTAATAAAAGGAATTATTATAATATTTAGCATATATAAATTAATTTAAATAAAACATTATTATTATATTTTTAATTGTTTAAATATCTAAAAATATTTTTATGATTAAAAGATATTTTATGTCAATTTTTGGTGTTCATTTCATACATTATTCTGCAAATAATATATAAAATTAATCCACACAATGCTGATCCAAATAAAATATACTGAGGAAAATTATTTTTCATGAAGTATAAAGTAAGAAACAATTATTCCAAAAACAAATCGCAAAGGATATATGAAGTCTTCTATCATTCGCGATAATATTCGTTGAAAGTAAAATGGAACCAAGTACGTAACAAATACAGACATAGTACTGATCATACATATGTTTATCCAATATTCAAAAGTTGAAAGATCATCAACAATGCCATTTCTTGTTTCAATTATTGCAGGTATTAAATAAAACAATGATAACGGAATTGAGAATATCATACATAAACATATCCTTGATAGAGGTTTCTTAAATACGAATGAATCGCAATCAATTTCGAAAATAATAGTCTAAAAATTTTAAAATAAATCATAGTCCATTAAATAAGAGATTCATTTCAACTTAAAATTTATAATAATTTATGAAATAAATTATGATTCTAAAAATACCTCAATATATTTTAACACAAGATTGATCAATAAATAAATTATAGAGAGAAATATATACAGTATAATATCTTTTAAATTTAAATTTGATTCTTGAAATATATATGTATTAATAAAGAATGTGATTGATAATGATAAATATGCAACTGCTAGACCAAGAAACATTAAAATAGCATTCATGTTGATTCCTCGTGATAATTTTTCAAGTCCTAATATGAATGAGATAACTGTTAATCCAATTTGAGTAAGTTGATTGTAAATAAAGGCATAATATAAATAAGATTGGCTCGTCAAAAAATAAAATGTGAGTGAATTCAACATATTTTCTATCAAACCAATAAGAAAAATAATCAACATTAAACTAATTTCAATTCAATAAAATACAAATTTGAAATTTTTGATATCCTAAATCCTTCAAAAAAATATGCCATCGGAAACAACACAGATGCACATATTGTATTACTGATTGGAATTATTGTGTAAATTGAATTAAAATAAGTCATCGGATACCATTTGATAAATAATGCAAATAAACACATAAAAATATGTGTAAATATCAACAAGAAAGTAGAGAATACTATTATCAATTCAATTCAATACCATATTTGCATTATTCTGAAAATTAATTTTTTTCTTGATGATTTACCAATTTTTATAACACTGATTTGATCGACGGGTTCATTTTGATTTGAGAATTCGACTGAATCCATTCGTATTATATATTTAAAATATATAAGCCAAAAATAATCTCAAAATAATAATTGTAATATTATCAGATTAATACTTTATAAATACTATTAAACATAAAATTCATTGATATCATTTTTTGAAAAAAATTATAATGAGATCAGTTATCAGATATTTATTATTCTTATTCAATTAAAATTGATAATAAATAAATTTAATATATAAGCTCATATTTTTATTAAATCTCACGATTAAAAATAAACAAATATTATGTAGTTTTATTTTTAATTTTTGTTAAATATTTAATTATTATTTGAACTATTTTTAAAGATTCGATTAAAACTACTACATATTACAAATAATGTTAAATCTCATATAACTTTATTGTAAAGAATTAAAACATTCTGTATTATGAACTAAAGTCGGTCATTCATCATTTACAAAATATTTAGGTTCTAGTTCATGATAATAGATTGATGAGTTAAAATATATTGAATCTTATATTAAAGATAAAAAGTATTTTTATTTTATTGAAACACATAAAAATAAAATATTCTTATTTATTCAATTGAAAATTATTTAATAAATCATTGAAAATAGCGTTAGCGATAATAATATAAAATGTATAAATAAGGACTAAAACGAATAATTATAACTATGATTTTGAGACAAAACATGAATTTATAACAATGTAATAAAATATACTTTGATATTTTTGATTTATTATAAAATTTGGATAAAATTATAATTTTTTTATTCTTTAAAATGGAAAACTCTATCATATATATATTTATCATTAAAAAACATATTTTAATGATTTGCTGATATTTTAATAATTAGTATCAGATAAAGAAATGGTAGAAGAATCGAGAAACATATTTTAATCCTTTATAAGATAAAATTCATTTTTATATTTTTAATCCTGATCAAATTTATTTAATCATTTTGTGTTTAAATTATCCTATTTTCAATAATATAAAAAATTTTTAATATATTATACAAAATAACTTCGATTAACGTTAGTTTATATACATAAAATTATAATATACACAAATAATAATCTTCATATTTATATCATAACACAAAATCTTACTATATCGTATAACATAAATCTTATAACTATTTTTTACATAGTTTATGTGAATAATATTTCCACACATTTAACTTACATCCTAAATTCGAATTAGCAAAAATTTTTTTCTGTAAATAATAAATTTTGATACTATTACATAGTATAGCTCAAATTTAACATTATATACATGAAATTAGGGTTAAACATTTTTACTACTATTTTTTGTGTTATTACGGTCTCAAAGCTAAAAAGTATATACCTTCATATTCTCCTGTTCTTAAGAATTTTTGTGAATCATATTAGATTGAAACTAAAAATTTCAAAAAGGGAGATATTTTGAAAAAAATATATTTTTTTGTTTAAATCCACAAATATATGAGTATCATGAAAAGTAAAAACCACAGCTTTATTTTACCAAAACAGATTTTTTTGTTGGATTACAACAAAAACATGATGTGAATCTTTCGATATATATTTGAGGAAAAGCATTTAATAACAAAGCAACAAATAAACAAATCGGCTAAAAAAGTCTCGTTGAAATAATTTAAAAAATATTAAAATCTAAAATATCAATATTTTTATGAAGAAATATTTTCTATATATATCAACTAAGAAATATTTTATATTATAGGTTATATATTTTACATATTTTATATAAATTAACGCGAGTCTTGTGGTATAATGATATATATTTAATTTTTTTACTTAATATTTACAGGTTATTTTTATCAATATTTAAATAAAATTTTCAAAAATACTATATGACTATTTCTTTCAACGGATAGTTTATATTAGATTGAAATAGTTCAAGCTGATATTGTGATGAAACTCACAGGTTAAACACTCTCAGGAATATTTTTGTTTAACCAATCAAAATTTTGATTAATTATATGAATTTTATGATCAAATAACAATTATTCAAAAATAGAATTTTACTCTTATAAACCGTGGAAAATTAACGCATGTGCCTTATTGAGATTAAAAGTAAAATACTATATTAATATATAATAAGTTTATGATATTAAGTTTTTAAATATTTTATAGAATAAAACTATATAACCCGAATGAATTAGTATCTCTATTTGAATTTTTGAAGATATATTGTGATATATTCTTATTTTATTCATTTAAATAAATTCAAATATTGATCTGGGAAGTAATATATTGCGATTTTGGCATTAATTAATTTTTGATAATTTAAATATGTAATAAAAATGCTTAATTAATAAAGAAAATTTAGGATACAATTTATAAAATATACTCATTTTCAAACAGTTAAATATCTATTTCAATTGATAAATATCGAATGAATTTTAAAAATAGATTTATATATCATCTATTTGAAATATTATTTTAAAATAGATCTTGATAATTTATATCTGTATATCTGTGAATCTTATATTTTAAGAATAATTTTATTGATCTGATTTTTTTGTTTTATCTTTGAAATAATGTATTTCGAAAATTTTTTATAATAAATATCCTCTTCAATACAGCAGAAATTTATCAGATGCCAAATAAATCGCTTATTACAAATAAAAAAATTTTAAAATAAATATCCATGAAATATCCTAAATAAATCTGTTTATATAAAATCGAAATATCATTGAATGACTAGTGAATACTGTCAGGTTGTTATTTATATTTTAAACTGATATGGGTTAAAAAGTCTAGCTTAATAAATTTATATAATTAATATTCTTTCAAAAGTATGATATTTTATGATTAAATGTATTTTAATTTGTATCATTTCTTAATTATGAATACTATATCTGAATATTATAATTGTTAAAATATACTGTTTTTAATTTTTAATAAGTTTTTAATATTCGAATATAACCTATAATTTTATGAATTTTCAAAGATTTGTAATTTTTTCTGTTACTATTTATATATCACATTTATACTATTCTTATTCTAACGATACAGTCTTTTTAATTATATTTGATCTTATGTTTATGTCTAAAAATTTTTCATCTTTTATTTAAACGTCATAAAATATAAATGAGATAAAAACTATATAAATTATGTGATATTTAATTACATTTTGATATGAAGCATATTCTTATTTTTATTTGCTTTAATAATCTATTATCAAAAAATATATTTATCAATATTTTGACAATTATATCTCAGCTAATCATAATGAATATTTTTCAAATTTAAATGCATTATATTGGTAAATTATGTCAAAATTATATCCATTAAAAATGGTTTTTACTATCATCATATTTTTGAAAGTATTTTCACATAAATTTAAAAAGTAATTTTCCAAATAAATTAATTTTTAATTTGATTTAGATCTCATATATCTTTGGATCTAGTTTATAAAATATATATAAAATAAAAAAATTTTGACCTTTCTGAGAATTACTTTTTTTAATTTTCTTTACTTATAATATTGTTAAAAAGATTGTAAATATTTGAATTTTTTGTATTTTGATTCAATAATAGATGAATGATTTTAAGAATAAGGTTTAAAGAATGCCAACAATTTATTATCATTCAGAATAAATTAAAAAAGTGTAATTAATATTTTACAAATAGAAATGTGACATTTATTTATTGAAGATTCATAAAAACCATCAAATTTAATTTATATGAAAAATGTAAACATATTTATTTTTAAATCGTACAAAATATATTATCCATCTTCAGATATAAACGTTTTTATTATATATAAAGAAAGAATAATTCTATTAATTAAATTATACAAATATTTTTTACAATATATTTTGTATTTATAAATGTGTTTCAAAACGAGGTGAATGATATGTATTAATATTCCTTACTTTCAAAATGTCATAAAAAATATTTTTGGGGGTAAATTTTAACAGTTAAAATAATCTATCAAAAATCATAAATTTAATAATGATAAAACTAAAATACCTAGAAAATAATAATATGTTGTTTGATCAATAATTATGTTATCTTGAAAATAATATTTATATTTATTAAACTAATGAACGTAATTTTTTGTATAATATGCAAATCTCAGAAAAGTAAATGATATATCGAAAAAAATTAAAATTTATAATATTCAAAATTATAAATAAAAGAATCAAGGAATAGGTTTGTAAAAAATTTTTTCATTAAGTTCTTCAATCAAAATAATCTCAATTTGAATGTTCAACAATTTATCAAATATATAGCATTTTCAGATTTAGTTTGAATTTAAAAACATATAATTTGATCCATGGTAATAATTTTCCATGATAAATATAGGGCTAGAAATTTAATCAAGTTATTTTTGAGTAATTATTGACAATAATATTTATATATTTTTAATAATTTGTTATAATTACAACGACAATAATTTTTATTTAAAGGAATAAACATAATGGTAACCACATCAAATTATATTATCAATAAGTTAAATGGTTTATAAATTTAGACAAAGTAAAATTAAGATTGATAGAAATATTCAGTATCTTAGTTAAATATAATTATTAAAAACAAGTATTTATTAAATTTAATTTTATAAAAATTAATTATACCACTGTTTACTTTCTCTGAATACTTTTTACTTGTTAGTATTTTAAATTTTAAAAATAGTAAAATATTAAAAATATTTTGAAATATGAACTATCTTACTTTAAAATAGATAAAAAGAAAGATAAAAAAATACACTTAATTTAATATTAATTTAATTTTCGAAAATATTTTAATTTATACCATATTATTCTGAGTAAGATATTTATCTAGAAATACTCTCTCTTAATTTTTTGGATACACACAATTTTAGATGAAGCTTTCGTTAAATAATTGATATAAAATAAATTAATACATATTAGACAGTATTTTAGTTGTCGATTTTTTTATTTTTTATTGTCAAAATAAGAAGATATTTATTACCTTACTTTATTTTGATAATCAATTTAATACATATATTCAAAAAAAACATATTCTCAGATAAAAATGTAAATCTAGATTTAATATAATCATTATTTATAAAATTCAGGTTAAATAAATTAAAAGTACTGAATTTATATAAATAAAATAAAGGCATAGAATGTTTATATATTTATTTTGTAAATAATTATAAATTTATTCCTCATATATATTATGAATTTTTAAACGGTGAAATATAAATATATGAAATCGTCATATTTTTCTACATACAATGAAGTACACATCTTAATTTTTCATAAAGTTATTATGATTTTGCTTTTAATCGTATATTTTCTGAATAAAAATTGTCTTTTTTAAATATATTTAAACTTATCACTGTAATTTTAAATTTTCGTGAAATTACACAACCTTGATTTGTAGAAAAGTTCCTAAATTATTGACAAATAAACTTCAATAATATTGAAAGATTTGTTTTTTTGTTAAAATTTTTGATTAATCGAAAATCATTGATACATGGATGATATCATTTTTTGATTGTTTGAATATATTTTGTGAAGCGTAATATTTAGGAGTGTTAATAAACATACAAAAAAAATATTTAAATATATGGAATTATTAAAAAACGTATTATCAGCGGAGAATAATTTTGATGAATAATTTTCTTTTAATAAAATGTTTAAACATTTTCTTAATATCTATTGAAAAAATAAGTGCAAGAAATTGAATGAAATGTTTCCATGTTAAATATCTTTCTCAAAAAATAAATTTTATATAATTTTTAAGATATTTTATTATTTTAGCAGTTTCGTCAGATGTGAAAATATAAAATCTCATAATTATCCTGAAATATTATACATATATAATTAGATTTGAAAATTAGAAAGTTATATTTTGATTTCGAGGAAACAAATATTTTGTTAAAGTGTTGTTAAATCAGATTTTTTTTGTCTTAGTTATAATTTTTAAATTTATAGTCTATAACCACACAGACTTTATCATGTTATTTATAAAAAAATATACTTATTTATTGACAGATAAGTTTGTATTTAAATTGTAATGAATTAATATTATGATCATATTCTTTGAAATTTAAAAATTTATAAAAATATTTTTATGGACAAGAAATCGATATTTTCTTATAATATTTGGAATTATATTGTCGAAAATGAATTGAATAAAATATATAAATGGAATAGATAGATTATTTTTTTTGAAGATTATATATCATTTTATCGAAAGTAAACCAACATTAATAAGTCATCATTAAATGAGTATTTTTATATTATATGAATATTTTTATCTTTATGAGTCATTTTTTCTTTTTAACATTCTGTTTGAAATGAAAAGAAAAATTTTTAAATATAAGAAAACATACATAGTAAAACAAATTTCTCACTCAAAAATTTTATAAAATGAAAGTTTAAATATATACTTTTTTCATATTGTATCAAACAAAAAATTTAGATTCCAATCAATTTTATAAATGATAAAATTTCAAAAACAATTATTAAATAATTTTTTATTCACCATTTAATCAATGAATGTATGTAAAATTATAAATATCAATCTACATGTAAAAAAAGGAATATTTTGATGTTAAATCAGAATCTTCACATAAATATTAAAATTTTGTTTTTTATTGAAGCTATATAATAATTTTCTCATCAAATCAAAAATATTTTCGTCGTAATGTATGAAAAGTAAAATTTAAAGTTTCATATTAGAATTTTTTAATTTACTGAATAATGTTTTTAGATATTAAATATATATAATAATTATAAAATACTATACAGTTATTGTACATTTTACGAATTCTATTTTAATAATTAAATTGTTTATTTTTTGAATATTTAAAGATATTATAAGGTTAAATATTTTAAAACCTATTTAACATATATTGTTTAATTTTAACTTAGATTTTCACAAAGAACAAAATGATTTGAATGATTAAAATTTATAATGATCATTAACCCTCTATAATTTCACATAAAAATAAAAACCAAATTGATTTTATCAATCATATTAAAATTAATTATTACAGAAGTACCATTTTCAATAATATTTGTTGTTTATATAATCGTATAATTTTTCATTATGGCGATATATCAGTTCATTGGTTTTTGAAACATTGAATGCTTTTATATAAATTAAATTAAAAAGATCATTGAAGACTTTACGAAATTAAAACTTATGAATCATCAAGTAATGAGTGAGAATTTAAATACTAGGGGTAAAATATATCTTTAATATTTTATTTTCAAAATTATGTTCAATATAATATTTGAAACATATGAAAAATGTCATTATTCATACACACAATAAAAATATCAATTTTTTTATTATTAATGTTGATATCTGTTATATTGAATTAAATATTGGACTGTAATATTAATTTACAGTTATTATATATAAATTTATTTGATATTATATAATTATGAAATCATTATGTACATCATCAATATTGTCAGAGATATAATAATATTTTTTTTCTAATTCTAAAAATGAAATACATAATATATACATTATTTTTCATTATTATTAAAAATAATTGATCGAACAACGATAATTATATACATTTGAAAAATATTTTAATATTTTTTAAAAATGAATCATTGAAAAAATTATAATTTTCAAAATTTGACACTTATATAATACGAATTGGCATTTGATAAAATATTTTTATATTCCATAAATAAATAATATGTTGATGTTTTTAACTATGTTGCAAAATCTCATAAATTAAATATGTCTGATAAATATAAAATATCCAGCTGCAAACAAACTATTTTAAGTAAAATATTTTTATAAATATGTAATTTTTATATTTGCAATGTATAAATATAAAAAATATTCTCCAGATACTTTTTAAAATATTATATTTAAAAAATAAATGTTTATAGATAACCTTCAAAAATAAAAACGTATTTGAATTAAAATTTAATTTAAATTATTATGATCAAAAAAATATTTTGAAAAATGATCATGAAAATAAAGAATATATTGATAAAAATATTGTTTTGTGTAAAATTAAAATCCAAAATGACAAAATTAAAAAACTTAAAAAAATTTTAGACAATTTTATTGATTAATTCAAAATACTCACACTCATAAATCTTTCAAAAATAATCAAATGTGAAAGATAGGAATTATGAAGTTGATTTTTGAAAAAAATTGCATTTAATTCAAATTTTATTTTTTTCATAAATTAGAATTTATAAATTTTTTTTTGTTGAAAATCAATATTGAAATTTGTTAAAAATTATTATCTTTTAAAAAATTTTGATATTTATTTTATAGTTATCATTCCAAATTCTCAAAGTAAAAGAAATGATGTTATTATTTTATCATATAAAAACTTAAAATGAAGCATTCTAAGAGAATACATCATTATTCTTATAAAAAATGTTTGATATTTTCGGACACGTGAAAATAATGATTTTTCGAATAAAAATTATCTTAATATACTTGATAAACTTATCAATATTTTAATATGTATTATTAACATTCAGCGATATTAAAATCACTAGTTGATCCTATTAAAAATTTGAATGATCATATATTGTTTTTCATAAAATTTAAATGAAAATAATTACATATGAATTATAAATTATCAGATACAATTTCACAAACCAATAAAATATAAATATGAGTTTATATTGACAACAAGAAATGTTTGATTTGGAAAGGTTTATCTTTTAAATGATATAAAAATAAATTGTCTTCAATTTATATGGATGTTAAATATTTGTATCAATCTATTTCTCAATATCGATAATAAATTACAAACAAATTTTGTTACAAGAAAAATTGAAAAATAATAAGAAATTTAATTGATATATTATGAATTATATTAATTAATTTCATTAGAAATTAATTTGAAGGTAAAAAAAAACAATTCATTTCAAATAAATGCATTAAAACATCGTATTATTTAAGACATATTTTTCGAAATGCGTCAGGGTAGATATTATGATATATATTTGTTGTGTATAAGAAATTATTCAACGGTTTTTAACTTTAATATAAAAGAATATATCTATTTAATCATAATTATATGAATTTAATAATATTATGAGATATACTATACGCTTAAAACAGAAAATAGCAATTATACATCTAATCATTGACATTAAATAAATTTATTATTTTTCATATGGTATACGATAAATGATAATTTTTAATATTCATTTAAAAGTTTGTTTTATGATCTTGAAGATAGATAAAAAATATAATATATCTATAAGTTCTTTTAAAATAGACAACCATATAACATATATTTATTATCTAGCAGATAGAAAATATAATAAAAATAAATGTAAAAATACAGAATATTCTGTGATTTATTCAGATCAGAAAATTTTCATATAATAACATGAAAAGTAGAAAAATTTGCAATAACACCATTTAATTAAATCATGATTATTGGATTTTTATCATTTAATTAAACTAAATGACAAAATTACTAAATTACAAATTTAAAAAAATCAAATATAATGAAATTTCTATTCATCGATTTTAGAATTCAAAAATAATAAAAAAAATTTCTTATTGAATTTAATACATGCTTTTAATGATTTAATGATAAAATATAAATAGAATTAAAACAATAAAAAGATTTTATTTGGAAAATATAAAATTTTTGGTTTTTTAATCTTCATCATGATTAGATCGTTTTTATATAAATTTGTTAAAAATGAATGAATTTGATCAATAAAATGAAAAAAATCATGAAATGTGTTTTTCAAATCTTAGTCAGCACGATCTAAGCCTTCATTTCAGTTTATGAAAAATTAATATTTTGAATGAATAGATTAAATACTTAATGCTTCAAATAAAAAACTACTCAATTTTCCCAATATCATTTTTTTCTAAATTTCTATTCATAGATAAGAAATGAAAATTATTATCATTTTTTTGAAACATAATATTTTAAACCAGGTTATTATATTTATAATAATATTATTTATTGACAATTTTAAATTATTATCGTTTTGTTTTTAAATGAAATATGTAATATTACAGATTCGTTAAAAAGAGATTGTATTATATATCTAAAAAGTATATTTTAAAACAAATCATTATCATTGAATAAAATTACAATTATTTAGAACACTTTTTGAAAATTAATATTATATTTAAGAACATTTGTAAAAAAATAAATGGTATAAAGCAAATGAATCAAACATCATTTTATAAATTTTTTAACTTATTCAAACTAAAAATATCCTTTAAGATTTATTTCAAAATAGTACTTATATAAATAATAAATGATACAAGTTGTATAACATGATAACAATCATAGTATTTTGCTAGCATCTGTATTATACATGATAAAAAAATCTATAATAAAAAATTATTAATTATTATCTTTGTAAAAATAACCAACTCTAAAATATTCTTTTTCAATGTAATTATGATATATAAATAAAATTTTATAATAATTAATGTGTTTTATATAGAAATTATTATTAATTAGACAATATGTCCTGATCTATGTTCGAATAACAAAAACTCTATTTTTTTATAATTTTCATACATTTTCCCAAGTAAAATATAAATATTAAATTAACTATTTAAAAATAATTGACACAAAAACATATTTACAGGTATATTATAATAAAATGAATTAACCATGTTATCTATTTTAAATATATCTAATTTATAAAACATTTTCAAAAGACATAACAAATAAAATGAAGTTACATTTGATAAATTATAATCAATTATTCAAAATGGAAATTAATAAAGAATATCATATTTAATAATACATGAATTTACAAATAATAATTTTTCTAAAAAATTATTGTAAATGAATAATATGTTATTCTTCTTTCTTTTATTGTAGATTTCGACATTGTTTAAATATGTAATTGTTTATAAGCAGATTAAAATATTTTTCAGGATATTTATATTGAATATCTTTGTTTAATTAATTTAATTAAAATAAATGAGATTGATTTTTTTATGATTACGCTGATTTAATTGTTAGACTATGTTTAAATTTTGAAATTATTGTAATTCGTTTAACTTATATTTTAAAATTTTGATAATATAAATGTTAAAATTAGATAAACAATATATCATATGTTTAATGTATATATCAACGTGTAGATGACATATTTTTAACTTATTTTGTTTTTGAATATTTTATTTCAGATAATTATTTCCAAGACAAATATTTTAAAAATATGAAAATTTTGAGAATATAAACACATTTTATTATTCCTATTTAAAAGTGTAATTTTATACATTGTTTTTAATATTAAATTTTAATAAGTATTAAAATTTTATTTTGTGTTTTTTACTAAACTGAAATATTTTCTTTATTGAATTTCTACTGAACAGAATATAATATATATTTTTTCTATTTATAATGGCATTCTGAATTCATAAAAACAAATTGATAATTTGATTATTTTTAAAATTACAAAATTTCTTACTTAACTTACGATTAATTTATACATAAGTATGAAAAAAATATTTTGGGTATACATTTCATAAATTTCAATTAGAATTTTCCAATTAAAAAATGAGTAAATACATAATAATAATGGATTGGTGTCATATAAATAATATGTAGTTTTTGCATGAAATTATGAATCATATTTGATTTTTTATGCCAAAATATTTCATTAAATTACAAAACAATTAGATTTACTTTATTAGAATTATGAAAAGTGTATAATTATAGAATGTGTAGTATAGTAATTTACGTAGATTTCAAAAATTTATGCCTAAGCGTTATATAGCAAAAATTATTTCACTGGAATGTTTTTTTATTAAAAATGTTATAAAAAAAATATAAAATCATTTTGATACTTTAAAAATTATCATAGTTCTTTTAAAAACTAATTTTAAGCTGTTTTATTGGTACATTTAGTTGATTATATTTATTCGAAAATATTGATTTTTAAGAGTATATTTTTTTATCTAAAACAGAGTATTTAATAAAAAAAGTATTTTAAAATGTTTTCATTTTTGAAATAAAACTTAATATATGATAATTTAAAAATAGATAATTTGAAAAATTACATTTATTAGGTTTTTGATTATGAAAAACACATTTTGAAAAAATTCAATCAAAATCTAATGATAAATATTATATTATTTTTACTATTTATAAATTTTACAATAAAATGTTATAATATTTTAAAGTTTAATTTTTATTAATTTGATGAGCTTTTAAATTTGGTAACTTTACATTTTTTGTTGTATTTTATTTTATTCTCATAATTAATCATTCCATAAATAAAAAACAAGAAATAAAATTTTTATTACGGTTTATAAACGAATAATTTAACTCTGTCTTATAAATCGAAAGAATTTTAAAAAGTAATGAATCCATAAAATCGATTTTTAAGAATATACTGATAACTCAGGTTAAATCTATAATCTAAACAACTATTGATTTTTTTAGATTTATCTATTCATTATATTTTTAACAAAGTTTTCATTTTTACCATATATTTTTTATATGTTAATTTTCTACCTCTAAATGATTGATAATATACATATTTTATGAGTCGAAAATTAGTTAATAGTTTTTATTTTGAATGAAATAAATGTGCATAAAACTGAACATTTAAAATTAAGAAGAAATATGTTTTGATAATTTACATATTCAGAGATTATCAAAAATTTATATTGAAGAAATTGACATTTTAAACATAATTAAAATCCCAAAAATAGTTTAAGGTTTTAAATTTATTAAGATAATTAGTCATTTTTTATTTAATTTAAAAAAATGCTGAAACAATTCTTAAATGAAATATCTGTGAAAAATTATTTAGATTAATAGTACTAAAATGAATATGAAAATAATTGATACTTGACAGAATATTTTCTCAAATATTTATTCTTATATTTTTAAAAATATATCTAGTAAAATGCAAAATATAATTAACATCAGCTGATTAAACTGCAATAATTTATTTCATATATATATGATTTACATATTTAAAGTTGTGTTAAAGCATATAAAACTCTCTTAAAAAATAACAAATATTAATAATCTTAAATCTGTTTAAATATGAT
>JALDNG010003357.1:0-49765 GCA_024349245.1 Neodontobutis hainanensis | reverse complement strand
GAACAAATATGGAATGTGAATTCAACTACGCCACCTGGGGTTTGAACCAGGAACTATTGTATGCATCGAAGGTTGTGGGGAAAAAAACACACACAAGTAAATCTGATTTAAAAGGACAGAGATGTGTTTTACAAATCAAAACCAAACCATTTATTAAAATAAGTGTATAATGATTACTAAAGAACTGAAAATAAGTAGAACTAAACCGTTTTCCCAAAAATATTTTATTACATCAGACTATGCTAAAACTGAGCTTGTTGTTAAAACATGCCTATTTCTAAAATGGTTGAAGCAATACAAAGACTATCAAAAAGGTTAAACAAAAGATAGCAAGCTGGGGCCATCGGTGGTAAGCAGACTGCTTTAAGGAGGTGCCCAGGGTGCCACCTTATACTCACCTTTGTGGACACAGACATGGCAAAGACAAGGTGCCAATTAAACTTGTGACCCAGTGTACTAACTCGAATGCATAGGTGGGGAGACCGCACCCATGTGCCTAGCTCAACCACCAGGAGAGCTCACAGCGTTACTAGAAAATATAAAAACAGGTTAACCAAAGGTTGCAACACAACTACAAAAAAACAGCACAGTAACAAAATGAATCAAATAAGACAAACTAGGACAAAATAAAAACCAAATGAGATCACAAAAAAGACAGAAACTAACAGAAACAAACAGCAGCAGGCTAGCCACCCACCCTGACAGTTAATAGGAACCTCAGACCAGAGTACATGGCACCCAAACTGCAGGAAGGACATCAAAATAATTGGAGACTAAAAATGTATATTTTAACTGACCTGAGGATTAAATAGAAGATAATTACTTAAATTCATAAAGAAATTATGCTGCAGTAAATGATTTTGATATGATCTGCCGTAATCTCTTTGGCTTCTTATCAGTTGATGTATAAAACCATTCAAAACCTGAGCTGTAATCGGGAAGGTTTCCCAGCAATGCTTTGAGAAAAGTGGAAAGCGCTTTGAGTGCCTAAGTACGGTGACCGGGAGGGGACATAATTGGTTCACTTAATTTTGTCGTGGCCACGCGATATTAATTCGTGGGAACGTGATAATAAGTTGTGGCCTCAAGATCATATGGTGAGGGAACGACATGCTTATGTTGTGGCCTCGAGATCTTATGGTGAGGGAACGACATCCGTTTTGTAGCCACTAAACGAATATTCACAGCACGGGCTTCTCCTTTTACTCTGGCCTGGTCATTACTGACTTTGTAATTTGGTTATTTCAGTTTATCGTTATTTGTTTATTTAATTTTATTTTGTTTTGTTGACCGTAGATGGAGTCACACGAGCTTTTGGATTTTTTTGAGGCATCGCAACATAGAGGAGAACTACATAACCAAAATTGAACAAGACAAGGTAAAGTGTATTTATTAAAATAAACCTGCAGTAATCGTACTATCGAGTTTAATAACCTGCTGCACTATGTTCCATTTTACACAACTACACAATTTCAGGCTATTTATGTCATACAATAATTAAAATTATAATTGAAGTACTGGGATAAAGGCTTATAGTTCAGATATAAATGGTCATGTATGGTAGAGATAAAAAAAAGGAACCATTTTAAAGTAACCCAAGGCTTCAGATAAAGAGTGTATCGATTACATCATGACAACACTAGGTTGCGACAAGTGACTGTTAAAATGTTAAAATGTACTTTATTTGTCATTGAATCATTTATTTAAAGCAATTTCGGTAATTATTAAAGACTCACTCATTGATAATTTAAAGGTGATCTGAATACAACAATATTAAAGTAAAAGAAGTTAATCAGTTTTAGTTGCTTTTTGTATAACCGGCAAACATTTACTAAATATGATGTTATGAGTATAAAACCTAAACATTTTTGCTATTGCTTTTGTTATAATATGTGATTCAAACCTTTTTGAAACAATTATGTCTTTCAACAGATTGACACATCTGTAATACCACTGATGTCAGAGACAGAGCTAGCCAAATACATTCCCTCCTATGGATACAGAGTGGCAACTGTGGCGTTTTGTCGAAGAAAACAGTGTTCGATGGAATATACAGACAGGAAAAATCACTTGTTTGAGAGATTGAGGAAACGAGTATGTACCCCAAGTGGCAAAGAAGAACATCAACAACAGATTTCCTAAAATATGCCGGGAACACAAATGCCAAGAAGAAATGTAAACGTGTGGAACTGGGCTGGATGAACTTCAGTGCAAAAGACAATGAATTTAAAGTTCGCTCTGCAAAGGGGTGGAACCAGACATGTTACTGTAGATGTTAAGTCAACAATGAAAGACCTACAAAAAATAGCTGAGGGTCTCTTTTTCCAAATGGTAAATCTAAATATCTAGATCTGAAAAGTGTTGTATGTGACAGTCGAGATTTCTCCCATAGAATGATTGAATCAGAATGTACCATTGGAGATTTGTATGAGGCAAGCAAGGTTAAAATTCTTAGACTTTATCTTTTTACAAAGTGCATTGGTATGGAGAAGACTACAGAAAACAAATTTACAAATCCGGAAGCAAATACCATGTTGAATGAAAGTGCAGACGATATCCAAGCATCCTGGAGCTCAAGCATCAAAGAAGGTGAAACAATTGACCTCACATTTTTTGGAGAGAATGACTCTGAAAACACCAGTATCAAGTTATATGAGCCACTTAATGTCATGGACCACCAAATATCAGTCATACAGACTGATACAATGATTGATCAGATGGAGATGGAGAACAGGGAGGACATCTTTCAGGAAGAAATGGTAATCCTGAGTCGAGAAAGTAATTTAACATTTGAAAATGTGAGAACGGTGCAAGAGGTATGGAGCTTAGAGGCATTCAGCTCTGATAACTCTTCACAAAATGCAATGATTGCAACTGATGTGGAACACACACCATTTGAGAGATCATTTGATAATGAGGTCACAATTGGAGGAGGTTCAAGTGAGTTTGGGAGTTTGGATGATACAATTCCAACTGATGATATTCCAAAGACTGTTATCGTGGTGCGAAGAGGACAAGCTCTGTGTGATCTCATGAAAGCCTTCAGTGACCCAGCAATGATTGATAAAGAGATCAGTATTCAAATGAAACTCCCTAATGGGCAGATTGAAGAGACTATTGGATCAGGGGTTTTTCGCGACTGCTTGACTGAATTCTGGGATGAATTCTATTCCAGGTGTGCTTTGGGGGCAGATGTCAAAGTCCCCTTCCTTAGACATGAATTTCAGAGTGATGAATGGCAAGCTATTGCAAGAGTGTTGGTCAAAGGATGGTATGCGCTGAAGTATTTCCCTCTTCGTCTTTCCCTGCCATTTCTTGAAGAAGTTTTATATGGTACTGTATATAGCAGTATCAGAGATTCCTTTCTGCACTACATCGCAAAACATGAGCGTGATGTCATTGAAGAAGCAATGTTAAACTTCAGCTCAGCTGATCATGACTCACTTCTTGATGTGCTAGATTCCAATGATTGTCATCAGAGGCCTACTAAAGAAAATCTGCCACAATTTTTGGACCAGTTTGGCCACAAAGCTCTCATCCAAACTCCTATGTTTGTTATTGAATCTTGGAGACCTGTTCTTAAGGATCTTTCTAGCACTTTACAACCACAGGAACTAGCAAAGATTTTACAAGAGCAAAAACCAACACCTAAGCGTGTGAAAGAAATCCTTGTTTTCCCTGAAGTTATGGCGACCCAGCAGAGCTGTGTATCAAGATTCCTGAAGAAGTACATTATGGAACTAGATGAGAACACCTTAAAAATATTCTTGCGCTTCTGCACAGGGGCTGATTTGCTTTTTGGGAAGCCCATTGTGGTGAACTTCTTTGAAACAAGTGACTTTCAGTGTTGTCCACAATCTCACACATGTAGTTGCTATCTCATGTTGCCTTTAAACTACCAGAACTATCCAGACCTCCGCACTGACTTCAATGTCGTCCTGAACAGTTCAGTTTGGGTGATGGATGTTGTATAAACTTTGTTCACTTTTAATGTGCCTCAACAAGATATGCCTCAATGAATGTAAAATGGTATACATATACCATAATGTACTACCAAACATTTGAAGTCAAGGGGATAGTTTCCTCATTTCTAACCTACTATTACAGGAAAAATCTTGGACAAGATGATGGACAAATGTATTTTTTTTTATTTAAAGTCAGTTTAATTTGGGAAAATTATGGTTTTACATTCAATAAATTCAGGTTTAAAATTGGTTTTAGAGATTACTTACTGAACATTTGAAAGTAACAGAATAGTGGCATTTAAAAACAAACAATTATTCTTTAATTGTAATGTAGTGTAATTTGATACAACACATGATTTTAATCAAATTGTTGTGCTGCTCAAACTAAAATATCTTTGAAAAAATTGATTCCAGAACAAAATTATATTGCTTACTTTTAACTGTTTTGGGTTGCAAACAAAAGTGTTATATAGTTAAAATGTCTTAAAGAACAAAATGTCAGGATTCATGTCTGTTTTTATTGTTTCCAGTTTGTGTTGTATTTCATGGATTTTATTTTGATATGTCTTGCCCTTGTCTGTGTCTATTCTTGACTTCCTGCCTTGTGTCTTTCCCTCCTGTGTGATTACCTGCTCCGCCCTAATATGTTTCACC
Organism: Neodontobutis hainanensis; assembly: GCA_024349245.1. NCBI lineage: Eukaryota > Metazoa > Chordata > Actinopteri > Gobiiformes > Odontobutidae > Neodontobutis > Neodontobutis hainanensis. Next base: position 45,146 of record JALDNG010003357.1, on the reverse strand, counting down.
TGTCCCTTGTTGTCTGTGTCTATTTATACCTGTTTGTCCTTCCCCTCAGTACCAGGTCATTCTCATATTGTCATTGTAGTCGTCTTCGGTACCCGTAAGTTCTGTCGCTGTTCCTGTCATCGCTTGTAAATCTTTTTAGTCTATTGTGTTTTAGTATATTTTTTATCTCTGGATTCTTTGCCTATCTACGGAGCCCCTCTGGTCTCACTATGTAAAAAAAAAAAAATATATGTAACTAAGTCGTGGCCACGAGATACGCTAACTCGTGGCCACGAGTTAAGCTAAGTCGTGGCCACGAGATACGCTAAGTCGTGGCCACGAGATACGCTAAGTCGTGGCCACGAGATAAGTAAATATGAAAGCATGCACGCTAACTCTGCCACCCATAAGGCTCATACATACAGCCAGATGGACCTAAGCCTACAACGCCCTCTGCTGACGTTTTATCGTAGGCTACACAGACATGCTTTTCCAAAATGTCAAAGACTTCAATAATTAATAAACCAGTCTGCACACTACTATAGACTATCTTAAAATCATAATCAGAAATACTTTATTGATCTTTATTGATATCGATAACCTTTGTTATTTAAATGGACCCTGTACTGTAGTGCAATGTAATACTTCACATTCTGTGCAATATTATCTGTTTTAATATTCAGTGTAATATAGTTTGCTGCAGTTCTGCTTCTATTTATTTACTAGTACTGTTCATCACAATCAATTCAATTCTGTTAATACAGTAATGTAAATCTTGTAGGCTGCATATCCATGGTCCTTTATAACTCTTCTTCATATTTTATAGCATATATTTATTTAGCATATACTTTTACATGTGTATAGGCTACTTGTTTATTTACCAACTTATATTATTATTTATATTTCTTTAAATGTCTTGATGTGCACATCAACTGTGACACAACAATTGTCCCTGGGTTATCGATATCAATAAAGATCAATAAAGTATTTCTGATTGTGATTTTAAGATAGTCTATATTAGTGTGCAGACTGGTTTATTAATTATTGAAGTCTTTGACATTTTGGAAAAGCATGTCTGTGTAGCCTACGATAAAACGTCAGCAGAGGGCGTTGTAGGCTTAGGTCCATCTGGCTGTATGTATGAGCCTTATGGGTGGCAGAGTTAGCGTGCATGCTTTCATATTTACTTATCTCGTGGCCACGACTTAGCGTATCTCGTGGCCACGACTTAGCGTATCTCGTGGCCACGACTTAGCGTATCTCGTGGCCACGACTTAGCTTAACTCGTGGCCACGAGTTAGCGTATCTCGTGGCCACAACTTAGTTACATATATTTTTTTTTTTTTTACATAGTGAGACCAGAGGGGCTCCGTACCTATCGGTTCTGGGAGAATTTTGGTTTTTGGCTTTTGTATGCTCATCTGTTGTTCACCTTAAATAAATTTTTGTTTCACGTTTTATTGGAGTTCTGGGTGTCTGCATTGGAGTCTTTCCCTTCCCCTGGGCCAGCACCCCGTGACACAAAACCTGTTTAAACTTGGAAACATTTCTTGTACACTGCAAAAACTCAAAATCTTGCCAAGTAATTTTTTCTAATTTCTAGTCAAAATATCTCATCACACTTAATATAAGACAAAATCACCTAAAGAGCAAGATTTAAGTTAGATAAAGGAGCTTGTTTTTAGACAGTGCATCTTGAATATCTTAAGTGAAACTGTCTTGAAAACATCTTATTTTGAGTCATATCTTAGATGAAACAAGCTTTTTTGTCATGTCATAATATTTTTAAGCTGCTGTGTTATTTGTAAAAGATGCATTGTCTTGTTTCAAGAAATAGACTTAACTTGAATTGAGACCAAATATCTGCTTTATTGAAAACTGCAGGTCAACATGGCCAACAATACACAGTACAGTGTGGCTATTTGTCTAACATTTCAATCAAACCATACCGTACATATAATATGTAAAAATTACATAGGCAAAAGGTGGAATTATGTTTCCTTCTCTGTTCTGTTGCACTCTAGAACACATTATTCCAAAAGTAATAAGTAAAAAATAAATGCCATCAATTACAGTGTTTGTCAGTGCTTAAGAAAAATTAATGGCGCACAAACACCCACACTCAATACAGACTCAAGAATGATGTTTGATGTCTGTGAGATCATACTTCAGTGGAATGTACTTGCTATTATTAAAGTTTACACAGTAGTATGTAGTAAAATCCACAAGCTTTTCAGCATCCATAAAAATATTTGCTTGAGCTAGTTCGGGAACTTCTACCTCATAAGCTAAATAATGATCATTCCACCCAACTGTAGATAGAGGTTGGCATTCAAAACAATACACTGAAGCATTTAAAATATAGATGTTTTTCACAAGTGCAAACTCTGGAGTATCACTGATGACATTAGAAATAACCAAAGATTTTCCACATGTATGCTTATTTCCATGTTGCATAATCCACTGTACCGAAACTATATGTTCAACGTGCTCTATTCCTAAGAAGTCTTTAATCTTTCCTTCAACATAGTGAACATTTTTCACCTCAGAGGCTGGGCCCAGGTCCACTTCACCTGAACAAATTGGATGTTTCTCATGCACATTCTGACTACATTCATAAAGTTGGTTGTGCTTCACAAGAGACTTGCATATGTTTTTAAAACTACTTTTCATAGCCCACTGCTTAAAAAAGCAATGCTTTGACTCAAAGCGCATACACATATGCCTCACTGTAGGACCAAGTGCCTTAATCTGAGAAGGAAGATGCAGCAAGTAATGCTGTTTAGGGATAATATTTGCATCTGGAAATAGTTTTTTAAAATGTTTCAAATGTTGCTCTATTAAAAGCCTCAATCTTGAAAGAGTTGAGAGAGCAATAATTGTCAGGATCTGTGTTTGTCTGTCTGTGTGTCTCCCCCTCCCCTCTGTGTTCTCCTCTCTCCTCAGCTGGGCAGGGCAGTCGGCACACCTGCAACCACTTACACCTCATCAACCTCTGCTTTAAAGAACCAGTCTTCCCTTCACGCAGCGCCAGTCCGTTGTCGAAACTACTCTCAGTTAGTGAAGACGTTGTGCCCCTTGTATTTTGGATATTCATGTTTCTTTGTACTTTGAGACTTAACTTACCTGTCGTATTGTGCTCAGGTGCCACTGCAAGCTCCAGCCCGGATCCAGCCTTACATGCTCTTCTCAAGTCTCCTCGTTTGTTCCACTGGCGCCTATCCGTAAGCCACCTTCCCGGGCTTCAGATCAGCTCACCTCCACTCCACGTCGGACAGTTCTCCTAGCCACCTTGTGTTGTGACAAATAAACCTGATTCACATTTGTACTCGTTCTGCGTTTGGGTCCTGCTTCTCGTCCCCCACCGTGACAATAATAGGTGAAAACAGAATTTTGACTATCTCTAACAACTTAAGTAGCATTTGTGTGTAATCGTTTTCTCCAATTTTGTCAATGAGAAATGGCAGAATCTTTAACAAAACCAGCATCTGCCCAGCTGAATGTTTTAATTTATTGTCATTTGATGACAGTGTATTGACAGATATGGGGCAAGGCTTATCCCTTGCATCCACAGGAGAATAAGGGAAAGAAATAATTGCACTGTTGAATGCGTCTATGTCCATTTGCCCTGAGAGCACAAGATGCTTTAAAACACATTTGATTTCATACGGGGCAATACCTTCAAGAATTACATGCATGATGTCCTGTGGGGTTTGATTGATTATATCAAAGTGAGGAAATTCAGTTAATTTGCTTCTCCTATTTATGCCATATGTCATTTTTAGATTGTCTTTCAGAAAGTCACTTTTGCCTTTTCAATGTCATTACATTGTCTGTTATGACTTGCCATTGTCCTTTTAACAAACATATCTTCCTTAAATTGCTCCTGCATGTCTTCAAAATTGCATTCGCAGTGCCTGCATTTACTGTAGGCAAATCCCACTCCTATCTTAAATCCAGCCACTTCATGCTGAGCAAGAGTGTCTCCGCACACAGACACAAGTGCCCCATAAATTGTCCTCTCACCATTTGCAGTGACAACCCGGACACCATCACACAGCTCAGTTAAGTCACGGTTAATCCTCTCAAATATCGCATCAATACCACAATGGGAAAGATCTTTGGATTTTACCATGGCAAGCAGACGAATGGCAGCAAGTCTTGATCTGTATTTAGGGTTGATGTTACCTAAGGTGTAATAAATTAACAATTTGTTCTTGTTTGCCCGAGATCCAAGAGGATTGCATAGCTCAATTTCATCTGTATATAAAATTAACTGCAATGCTGTAGGAAATTTCAAAAACAGTGGGTGCGACTTACAAATGTCTCCATCAATGAAATCATGAAAAATCCATCCTTGCATGCCTGTGGCCTCTTATCAATCATTGCAATTATTTTCGGATGTGATAGCAGCTGCTCCAAACTTTTCACCAACGGTATGTAATGAAAAAAATGGTCCTTAATGGTAAGAACTCTGGAGTCTCCATTTTTCACATAACATACTGTTTGTTTTGCGACTAGAATCTCTGGTTCAACTGGTTGTAACAGTTCTTTGATGGTCTTATCCTGCAAATGGGTGGAAGTAATTTGGCAGAAAGGGTCAACAAACAAGTCAAAAATCTCCATTGCATCACTCTTTAGTAGATCCAGGTCTCCAGAATTTCTCTCAATCATGTCGCTCATTTGCTGTTTTAGGTGCTCCAATAATGCGGCCTGATATTGCTGGACTCCACTCACCATTTGGTTAACAGCTCTCTGGGGAGTAGAAAACAAACAAAATTTATATAAAAATGCAGTCAACACACAAACTCCCAGACACTTTTTTTTTGTAAAAAGTAGCCCTTTAATTACATATTGTTAGTGACATGCAATGATCAAAATAGCCTATTTCCTGCAAAACTATCACAAAATAATATTGCCTTCTGTGCCTGTGATCGGATAAACCAAGATGCCGGATCTGAACAGTGGCTGAATCATTCTACAGTATAAGCTTATTGCTTTTAAACTTGCTAATAAAAATGTAAAATAATTAATTGGAAAATCAGTGGTATAAATTACTTGTGTCAGTCGATGGGTTTCTCTGGCTTGAAGAAGAAATGCAGTTGCATGTTTAGAAAGGTCAACATTCATGCGAACCTCTCTATCGTCTTGAAATCCACTCTGAAAGAGATTAACAACAAACATATCTATTAAAACAGGGAAAATATTGGCATTTTTAGGCATCACTACCAGACAATTTGACCAGCCGAAAATTCGGTGCATCCCTGAAATAGTGGGATTACAATAACGCATTAATTTAAACACTGCTATTAGTTTATATTAAAATTACAGCCTGTCATTGATAAAAAAACAAACATGTTTAGTTGACAGTTGACCTAAATTAATGTAAAATTGTAGCTTGTGTGACTTACCGGTGGAATGACGTTGCTTGAGCCCTCCGCTTCAGCCACATGGCTTGCATTAGTTTGGTCATTCGCAGCTGCTTCAGGTAAACCGCGGCGAGTCAGTCCTTCCTCCTCCGCCGCTTCAGCTTGGAGAAGATGATGCGCGTGTGTTCGCTTCACGTGATAGTAGAAGGAGTTATACACCCTGTACTCATTTGGACAGCCATCAATCCCGCACACGACGCGAAAGTCAGGGCTGCGACTGTGCATGGTGTTAATGTGACTTAAAAGTCGTTTCAGAGTCAATGCCACAAATATGTAGCATATGAAGCAACGCCAAATCATGTTAGAAGCAAAGATGTCACAGGCAAAAGGACTGTCAACTGGTCACAGGTCGGTAGAGAGCAAGACTGCCGTAAAAACTCATTACTATGGTTACACCCGCCAGCTAGCTGCCGCAAATGAGAACCTGGGCATATCCTAACGGTTCGGAGCAACTTCGATTTGAACTAGGAGTGTACCAGTGACGCCGAACATAGTCAGCGGCGAAGCTAACATCATGGAAGGATTGGATAATGTCGCAGTGTCGATTTTGAAAGGTATGTATGAAAATATTATTCTTTATCATATATAAACCTACGAATGCAGAGGCCCAATTGAAGCCTAAAAAAAGAAGCTAATTGCTTCATGGCGCTAATCCACAGTGACCTGCTACAGCAGCACTGTGGGCATCGAACTTTCTCCCATTTGTCACATCACTCTCCTTTCACCTGTTGTATAAAATTTTATGTGTGGTCAGTGAACAATAGGATCTGAATTGCGCTTTGAGAATAATGTATATTATGTTGTGTTTAAAAGCAGAATATTAAGCCTTACGTTAACGTTATTCGCGCCATTTTGTTCCGCTAAATTCATGAACTGTCAAGACTAGTCAACTAATGGCGATAAATAACAATTTTTGGTCACTAGAAAAAGTCTTATTTAATTTGAATTAAGTTTTAACTTCTAATAGTCTCATGCAGTTTCATTTCTTGGACACTCATGTTGTCTTTCAATGTTTTCATAGCTGCAGACATCACAGAGGCAGTGATGAGCACCCTGTCTCGTGAAGATTTGCGGGATCTTTTCCCAGGCCCAGAGAACTTTTACGGAGAAAAGCGGTCTGGCGTGCCTGTCACGATGTATCTGAGGAGGTCAGTTTAAAAGTTAGGTTGCCTAAACTAACCACCTATTTAAAGAAACATTTTTGGGACTTTAACATTTATTGTATTCCCCAGTGTTAGTGTCCATACATGTCCTTTTTATCTCCGTGCGTGCGGTAACTCAGTCTGACGCACCCACCGCTAGCCTAGCTTAGCACAAAGTTTGAAAGTAAATGGCTACAACTAGCATACAGCTCCCAATAAATTACAAATTAACGCCAACATTTTCCTATTTACATGTAGTGATGTGTATAGTCACAGCGTGTACAAATAACGATGTCACACGAGACACAGCCATCTTCTAACAATATACAAACTGGGAACTATTTTCTCAGAATGCAAAGCACTGCTACTTCTGCGGAGTGATTTGCTCAGCCCATGAGAAGCCCTGTGGCAAGGAGTAGAGCGTTCGCTCAGAGTGTTGCGCTAAACACTCCGCCCAGCCGTGCTTCGCCTTCTGAGCAATGTAATTTCTTTCACAGAAATCTACTGTTATTTTCGTCAACAATTACAAACGAGATGAAAATTTTAGCGAGGAACGAATAGGGAAAAGATCCAGTCAGAACTGATGTCATGTGTAAAAGATGAGCACATTTTAACTGTAACGTGCGGATCTAACTGCGGGGAAACCATAGAGGAAAAACGTGGCACTGTAGCGCTTCAGAGAGGCTCAATCAGTGAATAACACACATTTAATTCAAAGAAAGACAAGTTTTTGACACATAATCAATAACGTATCCGGGTTGTAATAGTTAACTAAAAACATTAAAAAGAACTTCATTACTTGAAATTAAATAAATGTTAACTGAAATAAAGTGAATAAACAAACCTATTTGAATCTTTAGCTTAACATTGCTTATTTATACGTATGCAGAGCTGTCAATGCTACTTTGCATTTTGTGTTGTCACAAAAAAATGTAATTTTTTTTTGCAGGAAGAACACTCTAAGTTATCATGCAGTTCCTCCTTTAATGCATCACCTGTCCAACATACATCCACTCCTGTAATCGCAAGTCCTCCAAAGCACTCAACCCCTGAAAAGGTTGTGAAGTTATCCTTTCCAGAATATGTATTGCACACCGACACAGAACTTGAGCAAGTCCGACAACAATACTTTGAGTTGACGAAGACAGGCGAACAGCGCAACTGCCAGATGTCAAAAGATCTCAGATGCCGGCTCATTCGAAACACAATGACCAGTATGATTGCAATCCTGAGGGCAAAGGGGGATAGAGAATCACACAGATACCCATCAAAGCCAGAAATTACAGCAATGGCAAAGAGAATAGTACTGTACTATCCCATGCTGCAGGACCAAGGCCACCATAAATGGGTAAGTGAAAAGCACCCAGTTTATGACTGTGTCATGTTGGACATTTTTAGTAGCAATTTGAAAAATGTATTAAATGTCTTGTGCAGGTCACTGTGTACTCACAGCTATACAAAAGATTACAAAATGTGAGATCTCCCCAAAAAAGAACTCCAGATGGGAGACATTCAAAGAGGTGAGCTGTAACTAATGATTATTTTTTTTATCAAAGATTCATCTGTTAATCATTTTCAAGATTAATTTATCAGTTTATGAGGTCAATGTTATGTCCTCAAAAATTTTGTTTGGTCCACAACCTAAAGATGTTAATTTCAGTGTCAGAGGACTAAAGTAGCTAGAAAATATTCACATTTTCTAAATTTTCAGAAGCTTAAATCATATTTTTACATTCCTAAAAAAAGAAAGATTATTATTATTATTAAGAAAAATTATTCAAATTATCAATCATGTCAATGTCCAGTCCTGGGTGATCTGTCTCCTTCACTTTCTGTTTCTCTTATTTTAGTGTGTGACTACAAATTAATTGCTTTGGATGTGTGGGGGATATTGCTATTTATTACTAAGACACTTTGTGTTACCTTTTGTTTATATGAAAAGTGCTATACAAATAAAGTTAGATGGAATGATTTAGTAGTAACTAATTGATTAACTGATTAATCTTTGCAGCGCTACAAAGAGGCGCTGTCTTGAGCAGCCAACAGATATGGATGAAATTGATTCAAGTGACTCAACAATCATTCTAGATCGGTCCACAGAAGGAAGTGGCAGCTCAGGCTCAGACCTTAAAGAAAGTGAGTTCGAAGGTGAGTTTCAACTTTGCATAAACAAATAGACCCACTTTAATGGTCAAGATGACAGTCCTGACATGACAGAAGTAAAAGGCTTTAAAATGGACATCAGAGGATAGGTAGTTACACTACACTTGTACTGTTTTATTACCAATTAATTAACATTATTGTAGAAATTAAGTTTTAACAGAAATTTGGTATTAATAAAAGCTGTTATTGTATAAGGAACAGCTGGGTACAGCAGTGCCTTTTTAAAGGGTTAGTTCACCCAAAAATGTAAATTGTGTCATTAATTCTTCATGTGGTTGGACACCCGTCAGACCGCCGTTCATCTCACACACAGATGAATTTATTAGTGTTGAAATCCGATGCACTGATTCATAACAGTTCAAAGCTTTGTTTTGAAATCAGTCCATCACTATACAAGTCGTTATTTAGTTGTTTTTTTGCGCACAAAAACTATTCTCGTCACTTTATAAAATGATTGTAGAGCTACTGTAGTGAGATGGGCATTGTAATGACGTCTTTTGGGCCTTTATGGGTCTTGAGAGAGGAAATGACATTGGTGTCAATGAAGGCCTTTCTGAGCCATCGGATTTCAACACTAATATCTTTATCTGAGTTTGAAGATGAACGGAGGTCTGACGGGTGTCCAACAACATTATGGCAAGTAATTATTGACAGAATTTTCATTTTTGGGTGAACTAATCCTTTAAGTATCAGTCCACTGTGCAACATTACTTTATATAACCTCTCCAGCATATCAAATAATGTTATGTATTTAAAATCCGTGTGTCTCATTAGTGGTATTTTTGCTCTTTTTAATTGTATGTAATTTTAGTTCCAAAATACCGAAATTATCCTTAAAGTACATTATCCTATCAGAAATATGTCTATTATGTGTTGAAGGAAAAAGAAAATCCCAAAGCCTACCTGAAGAAGCACCCTCTGCCCTATCCAGTCCTCATGGTGAGTTTGTCTAACTGCCTCATGACTGTGTGTAGTAGGAGTGTACTTGTGTGCCTACATGCAATTGTATGTGATTGCATGACGATGTGAGTTTCAAGCTAATTGTTCTCATGTATTTATTATACAAAAAATTATTAGATTTTTTTTAAATGGCATATAGAAATGAGATGAACTTTTCTTTAAACTGAAGCATATAAAAAAATATATATATATATATATATATATATATATATATATATATATATATATATATATATATATATATATATATATATATATAATTTTTTTATTGTCTTACAGCTAACAGGTCTGCAGATGTTGACAGTCCAGACACCAGTCCAGCAACCTTGGCCAAGCACTACAAGGCCCTACAAACTTTGTATAAAAGAAAAAATCCAAACCACCAGGATGTTTCTCATCTCCTGGATTTGGAATTTGTAGCCAGAAGAGCATTCATCGATTTAAATATCATTCGCGAGGAGGAAAGACATGAGAAGGTTCTAGAAGCATATCCTTGTTTCAAGGACGTTGTACATGTAAGTCATTATTGACTGTGCATCATTAAAACCATGGTATCACACACAATGTTTAAAATACCAATTTCCTCCCAAATTATATTCAAATATTTGTATTTGTATATTTGATATTTCATAGGTGATGGAGGAGCTTCAACGCATTTTGGATAAGGATAATACCAACTTCATCGATGAACTGAAGGGAAGATGGCATGACTTCTGCCAGAAGGTGCAGTTTTTTGGCGTATGGAAAAAATCATTAAAACCCCCAATGGGAATGGACAAAGGTAGGGAAAGTTTTGGTGTTATTAGTGTATGTGGTTTAGGGTGGAACTTCAGGCATGTTAATTGGCAAAAAGAGCTAGTGTTTGTTGTCCACCTTTTCATCTATGATGGCTATACAATTACTTGCTATATATTTATATATAGATATAGAGCATTGTGTCTGTTGTGTACCTTTTGATCAGATTTGACCTTGTGCACTTTGTCCAAGTGCTTAAGTAATTAATCTTTTTCTGTACAGCTGACCAGGCTCTTGAGATTCTACGTGTGCTGCCATCACTGTTCCCCTCCACATCTGCTCCTCCAAAGAGGGTACGAGATGCGAGTGAGGCTCTGGTGCATGTCCTCGAGGTGAGCTGTGTAAAATGTTGCAGGATCGTTTTGACTGCAGTATCGGAAAAAAATATAACTGAAGGTGCTGCCCTTGATGACTTCTAATGTATTTCCTATTAACATTATGTATGTTATAAGGCTTTAAATACACTTAACACGCTTGTTTTTAGAAAGAGGATTTTCACTGTGTAGATGTCTTGGCTGTGTCACAGTATGGCAGCAGGTTTTATCACCCTAGCTTAGCCTTGGTTTTTACTTCTTTTGGAAGGTTAGACGTGTGTAAGCAGTAAATGCATATGGGATAGTTAAAAACAACACTTTCAGATGGAGCTTTCTCAGTACTGTAACTTTTGTCAGAAATTTTCTTTGTAAAGTTGTGTTTGTAAACAACCCTCTACCCTAGGTTCCAAATTACTAAAATGCATTATCCTGACAGAAGAATGTCTGTGTTATGTGTTACAGGAAACAGAAGACCCCAATTCCTACTTAAAGAAACGCACTCTCTCCTGCCCAGTCCTGATTGTCGGTCCGTCCAACTGCCTCCTAGCGGTAGGAGATGTGGCAATAACCATCTTTCCAAAAGATAAGCTTACCGAGAGTGCTTTATACCTTATGGCCTACTACTATACCCTACACCTAACTTATCCAAAGTGTGTAGCCACTCTGCTTTCAGTCATACAGACGGAGGTCCTTTTAGACAAAATCCATGAGAGAGATCTCACATCGCCTTACAAGAAGAGTATGGCTGAGTGGAAAGCTTTTATTGGCCACTAAAAGCAGTGGTAATGTTGGATAGCACTCCCTTCTCCTGCCAAGGGTACTAGAGTGTTAATTTCTTGCTTTGAATTTGGTCAAGTTAGCCCAGTGTTCATTTAGGGTGAATAACAATATTAGCCAACATGCCAATATTCTGTATTGTGATGTAATATTTTGTGTTTTTTGCACAATTCAGTGCAGATTCGGCTTAGTTTTAAGTTTGATTTTAACTTTTCAGTTAAAGGGATAGTTCACCCAAAAATTCAAATTCTGTCATTTACTCATCCTCATTTTGTTCCAAACCGGTATAATTTTCTTCCTTCTGCTGAACACAGAAGAAGATATTTGGAAGAATGTTTGTAACCAAACAGATAGAGCAGCCATTGACTACCATAGTAAGTTTTTTATTTCTATGTTAGTGAATGGTTGCTCTATCTGCTTGGTTACAAACATTCTTCCAAATATTTTCTTTTGTGTTCAGCAGATAAAAGAAACTCATACAGGTCTGGAACAACATGAGGGTGAGTAAATAATGACAATTTTAATTTTTGGGTAAACTATCCCTTTTAATATTGAGGTTAAGCAACTATTTGTCTGTTTAGCAGATGCAGTCACTAATGTAGGCGCATCTACTGTGAAAGAGTATTGACTAAGCAGTTAAGTTGGGATAAAAGTGAATATAGTGAAATTGGTTATTGTCCTGTTAAGTTGTATGGTGCATCCTCAATGGTGATGTTACAATTGTGTTTTGATGGACTAGTTCATGTAAACCCAAAACTTTTCATATGAATGTTACAATGTTAAGCCTTTGTATTAAAAATTAATGGTGGAGCAGTTGTAGTGTCTGTGCTTTGAGTGTGTCAGATACGTGTATAGAGGTGCTATGTTTTTATATTGCAGTTCCATAATACTGTGAAGCAAAATGTTGAGAAAAATGAAGCTATTTCCCTGCAGTCCTCTGGGACTTTTGCTGAAATAAAATTTAAAAAGTTGGTTAAATGCAAGACTACTTTTAATTTTTTCTGTCTTATAAGTAGTAGTTAATGTCTTGAATCTAGAACAGTATTACTTTTGTAGAGCTTACAATAAGGTAAATACACTTGAGATGAGTAAACTGTGGCTTATAATGGCTAAAGAGCACTGCCTAATATGAGTCAGGAATGCTAACTCCAAGCCATTTTTTGTCTTAAAATGCCAGTTTCTAATCTTTTTTCAAGTAGGTGGTGGACTTAAATCTAGAACAGTGTAACAATTATAGAACTAAAAATGAGTTAAATACACTTGAAACAAACGGTGACAAAAAAAAACAAAGCTACTTTTGAGGTGAAAATACAAATTTTGAGCATCACAAGCTTATTATGAGACCCAAAACGTCACATTACTAGTCAAATATAGGTAAAAATTAGTTTTCCCAGCTAATTTCAAGACCATTTTTATCTTGTAAGGCTTAAATATAATGTCTTATTTTAAGAAATCTTACCAAGAGAATTTTCACTTGTTCCATTGGCAGATTTTTTTTGCTTATTACAAGCAAATATATCTTGTTTTAAATTTTTTTTGCTTATTTTTGGAGGGGCATTTTTTTTCAGTGTAAACAGAAGACAGAAAGAGCTTCAGACTTTTTTCTATATTTTAAATAAGGCAACAAGGATGTTTTTTTTTTATTTGTTTATTTTTACGTAAGCTTGTTGCACTTTAAGCTTGTTACAGATTTATGTTAAAAATAGTCTAGAATTTCATTGTTAAATATAAATATGGTCTAAGAATAAATCAAAATGGTAAAAATGTTTATGCATCCCCTGTTAGTTAACCTTTTTCAAATTTCAGGACAGCTAGAAAAGATGTTTATTATGTTATAAGTAATTCTGAAGTAAGCTCATTGCACTTTAAGTTTGTTACACATTTCTGTGAGATTTTTAAGTTTTAAGCAATTTTAAATGACAAATTGCTTTTTCTTTGTTAAAAGGAATAATCTCTGGATAAGAAATGTCTAAAATGTTTATGCATTCCATGTTTACTAAGACATTTCTAAAATGTTTATGGATGGATTCAAAGTTTATTAAAATAAGTATAAAAGTTCACAGGCATTTTCTCTTATTTACCTCTTTATTTCTGTCTCAGGTTGGTACATGTATATTGTTTTATTTTTTTAATTATAAAGTGTTTTGAATTTATTCAACTTTAAATAATGTTAAATGTTATTGAATAATTGACAGTAAATCTACATTTAAACCGGAATGTTTGGACTAATTATAGGTATATTATACATTAAAGATACTTGGAGGATTGCTGTTTGAAAGCTTTGGCCTTTACAGTGTGCATAAAAAAGACATTTTGTGCAAGTTAACTTATAATTTTCAAACTGTTCAAAGACACATGTAAATCTCAATGCTGTGATTGTCCAATCAATTCAAAACTATTATTCTGTAATCTGGGAACGGATAGCATCCCTGAGTTCCACATATAGCTCTAATGCCTCATGTCTGTCCCTGGGAAACTTAAGTGACGCTCTTCCATGAAGATTGTACACAGATCAAACACCTCCTCATCACAAGGCACTGCTGACAGGAACAAGCACACGTCTTCAGCTGTCTGTAGATCATCTCTGTTCTGATGTACAATGAAGTCTTCTGTGCCATATAGTTGAGGTGCCAGGAACATGATATTTGGGATCCCGGAAGGAACATAGCAGTTTGTTGAGGGTCGAATCCGGTGCGCATTCCAAACCATTGCATTTTCATCCAATTCCTCCTGAGAAAAAAAAGAAAGATTGCGCAATTTAGACAAATATCAAAACTATTTGTTTACAGACACTATTTGTAATTTTTATTATAGCTTTAATGTTTTGTAATAAAAGTAGCCTACGATACAGGAATGCAGTATAATTAAAAGGTCAATCAATCAAAAAAACATCATGGGGACTGACAAAAGTAAATCAAATCAGTTATGCATAGGCCTTTAGGTTAGTGGGCTAAAATAAAAGGGTCATTTAAAATGGCATATTGCTTACCTGAATCATACTTCGAAAGCACAGCTGCAACAATGCTTTATCCAGAAAATCTCCAGCAAACAGTCCCTCATCTTTTAACTCTCCAAAAAACTGTATCCAGAATTCAATCCCTTCTTTGCGCATCAACCCCACCAACTTTCAATTCTTTGGTTTGCTGAACTAACACCAGTAATGCAACTGCGGGCCCCTGCACGCTCATCAACATCGTTTTGTCTGAAGAACATCTGGATGTCACGCATGATCACATTCTCTGTTCCCAAGTCGCATCTTACAATTCTTGAACATCCCCAGTTTGCAGCACACTCTCCACAAAGTAACCAGCGATGATTTCAGGGTTGCTGTTAGTGTGTGCTGCCTTGAGCCAGATGATTCTACGGAAAACCCATCTATGCACCCGTTAATACAAATTCCGTATGGTTTGAGTTTATCATAAGAATCGACATGCCATATATAATTGGGTCCTTGAGAAAAGTATAGCCGACGATGAAATCGGCGTCGACGACGAAGTAATGAACTTTCTGGATCAAGTTCTTTTAAAATGATTCGAACATCTTCTTTTCGTGCACGTATCCCATTTTCCAGGCACTTTGTATGCATCCAGCGGTATCCGTGGAGGCGTCCGGGACCGTTCAACTGGTCAATGATGATCCGACTATGTCATTCAATCCAGCAAATATACGACGGCGAAGCCCATTACATTTAAGAATCCGCTTCAGGTGTCTTTCACTTATAACATATCCATGTCTTAATGCCAGAGATCGCACAATATCTTTATATGACATTCCTAATTTAAAGTAAAACGCTATTTCATTAATCATCTCCATATCCGACTGCTGTGAATGGTTACAGTGACTGCGTGGTCCCTTTAATGTAACTCGTGGCCATATAACCAGACGTCGTTCCCTCACCATATGATCTCGAGGCCACAACATAAGCATGTCGTTCCCTCACCATAAGATCTCGAGGCCACAACATAAGCATGTCGTTCCCTCACCATATGATCTTGAAGCTACAACTTATTATCACGTTCCCACGAATTAATATCGCGTGGCCACGACAAAATTAAGTGAACCAATCATGTCCCCTCCCGGTACCTAAGCTCTATATAAATACAAAAAAAAAAAAAAAAAACTTTTTCAGAGGTTTACCGGGTTTTTGAGTCTGGAAAGAATATGATGGAGAGGTTTGGAGAAAGCAGAGGAGATGCATCGCATGGAGACGCAACCAGAGAACCACGTTGGCTGGAGGTCAGCGTGCCGGCGTGGACAACCGATGGCGGAATGCAGGAGGTATTCCTGTTTGTTGAGCATTATATATGTGAGTCGGAGATGTAGTAGATGTGTATTCATCTTAGTTCACTTATCTAAGATAAGTAATTTAAGTACAAATATTATGAATGTTTGTACATGTATGGTTATATTATTTAGAGGATTATAACTATATATATAACAAGGTAACCATATGTTGTTATGGTAGGATTAAAGGTGATCTGAAAGGAAACATCTAAGGTAAATAAGTATGCAATTTCGATCCATGTGATAAATTCTTGCACATGTATTATAAACTAGTGGGGATAACTAATGTGATGGGACCTATAGATGGTCCCGAAGGGGGGAAGGTAGTCTAATATTTTGATATGAAGGTTAGTAAGACAGCAAGACAGAAGGATGCCCAGGATGAGTGTCCCCTAGCGGTTAGAGACAAGAATAACTGGGCCTGAATGATGGAGAGCTGGTGGATTATATGTAGCTCAGGATGAGTGATACTGAGCAGTTAGAGACAATGGGCAGTCTGCCTGGATGATGAAGAATAATTTTGTAGAAAAGTCATGTTCAAGATGTTCAAACATCAGCAGCCCCCATCACACAAACCTAAATATATATTTACAACCTTAAAAAGTGGACTGCTTAAGTTAAGAAACCACCATTTAGCCTTACATATACATACATTTTCTTTTATTTGTACAGATGGGGGAAAATTTGGAACATTTGCATGTAAATTTAAAACGCAAAGGGGCCAAAACAACGTTAAAAAGTAAACAACCTGATACACTGGTTGCGACTGGTAATGCATTTATCACTACCATAACGCTAAGTTTAGTAATTAGCAAATTAAAATCGCCTTTGGTTCAACCTTCAGCTAAAGCAATTTCATTAATTTAAAAAGCACAAAACGGCACAAACACAGAGAAAGTATGATTAGAACTTTTTAAAGCCATGTAGCGTATGCTAACCTTATAAAGTCCTCGATGCTTGTTAGTTACCTGGAAATAAAATAAATTTTGATAGCATTTTATGCTTTAAGTGTAGTAACTACTTGGAATATTAACAACTTTAACTTGCTAATTTGTAACTTTGATTAAGTTTAAAAACAATATTGGTGTCTGTTTTGGTTCTGCCTGGTCGCTTAACAAGACTGCTTTTAGCTATGTTTTCCTCCTTTTTAAAGGTCTTGCATTTTTTTATTATTTAGCAAATTTGCAATATAGTATGCCTATAAAACTGTAAATTGTATTTACAATTGTATTAATAACATTGTGTTGTATCTCTTATTTCTTTAATAAATGCAGCCAGCCTCCAAAAGGAATCCAACTCATGGCTTGTTTCTTATTAATACTACATTTGTCCAGTCATAACGGTTTTCTTACTGTACTATCGTAGATGTGTTTGCAATTGGATATAATAAAAATGAACAAATGTTAACCATGTTATCTGTATTCTAGTCTTATAAATTTAACATTATAAACTGTGTGGCGATAATGGCGATTACATCCGGACATTTCAGACTCCTTCGTCAGAGCATGTTACTAAAATGGGCAAAGGGAGTGTTGAATAGCAAGAGCGTGCGTGGGTAATTACGCCCACTCCGCAGTAGCCGAGGCTAAGGCTATTGCTAACCTGTTGCTAACACCAGGCTAACGTAAGTGGAGCTTTGCGCCGAGCTACATTTTTTTTTCAGTGGGATTTTCCGCCCTGCTCTTGTTCGTCAATAGTAAGTGGACTTCATGACTTTGACTGCATTTATCAACCAATTTGAAATCAACTCTAATGACTGTTAAAACTTTTTTTATGCTTTATGATAATTTTATTAGAAGTTTTACTTGTAAGACCACTAAAGAAAGCAGAGATTTCAAACGTATAAATACGTTTATTCCCACTTCTGGTTTTTATGCATGTTTTTGGGATTAAACTATAATATTGAAAGATTGTTATCTGTCACATACTTTTTCTTAATAGAGTTAAAACATGTATCAAATGTACAGAAATAACCTGTAGATTGTGCAATTAAAGCCAAAAATACTATAAATACTTATAATAAATATAAATAAAATGATTTTAGATTCATGAACATGCTATGTTTCTCTCTATTATGTTATATAGTTAACATTTTACAAGGCATTTGAATAATGCATGTGGTATGATGCTATAATATAGCATACTAATCTAACTTTTTCTATTGTAGTTAAAAAGATGTAAAACATCACTTCTCACTTGCTCACTCTCAAGAGCCCACTGCCCAGACAAGTAAGTGCAGTTACACATTACTTTGGAGAGTATATTTCACTGAGTTACAGCCACGTTATAAATAACTCTTTCTTTTGTAGTTTTCAAAATGGACTTGCCCTCTGCTCCCCTACTTCTGCCTTCTTTACCTGGAAAGCAGACCTCTCAAGAACATGCTGCACAGACAAGTCCAGTTGCACCTTACTTTGGAGACGATATTTTACTCAGTTACAGCCACGTTATACGTAACTCTTTCTCTTGTTGTTTTTGGACCTGCCCTCTGCTCCCATGCCTTCTTCACCTGGAAAGCGGACCTCCCAAGAACATGCTAAGTCCAGTTATGGCTGCATATTTAACCTTTTAATTTTTTTTTTTTTTTTTGAATGACTCAATTGTAACTTATTTTTCACATTAATTTATGCATTCTTTCCACATCTAGAAACTGTGTGGATCATTGGGGACAGCCATGTCCGGCGGGAGCCCAGAGAGCTGCAGCAACAACAGCTAGCCACCTCAACCTTCCACATGCTCGGGTTTGCTGGTTTGGCTGGGGTGGCCTTTGTTGGAGTGGGCTCCTGTCCTTTTTTGAGGGCACGTTGCAAAGAAGATCAGTGCTGGAGGTCCTCTTGATTCACTGCGGTGGGAATGACCTGGGCATTTTGTCCAGTGTCAAGGGTGAAGGTGGAAATAGCAAGGATGTGATGAGGAGTTTAAAATAACTGCTGCAGGACGGGACCCTTTGGAAAGTCAGAAAAACTCAAATAAAAAATCACACAAAACTAATTCAAGTTGGCGTGTCTTGGTTGAAAGCCCACTCACCACGACTAGTACACAACACAATGTTAACACAATGTCAGCAACGAGTTGTGTCCACAGTCAACTTGACAGCAGGTGAGAGAGTAGGTGTCCTAATCTAGGTGCAACGTAGTGTGCAAAGTGAGCAAATAACAAGTATAATGAGTGCATCTCAAAATAAAAATACTAACAAATTGGTAATGGGATATTATTCCA
The DNA here is from genome assembly GCA_024349245.1 of Neodontobutis hainanensis. Lineage (NCBI taxonomy): Eukaryota > Metazoa > Chordata > Actinopteri > Gobiiformes > Odontobutidae > Neodontobutis > Neodontobutis hainanensis. The sequence goes on along the minus strand of JALDNG010003357.1, from coordinate 26,084 downwards.
ACTACCATCAGAGAAATTTAAGTGGATTATTTTACTCTCTTTTAAAAATGTGTCTCTTCAGATCTGACTTGTCAGTATTAAAACCCTCTGTGCCCTGCAGTTTTAACAACTTCTGTTTCTCTTTGATTAATAAGATGTCTGTAGTGTAACTAGACAAGACAAGACAAGACATTTATTTTTGTATAGCCCAATATCACAACAACAGCCGCCTCAAAGGGCTTAACAGACTGTACTAGACAACATCCCCTGTCCTTAGACCCTCCATCAGGGTGAGGAAAAACTCCAAAAAAACCCAGCCGGGAAAAAAGAGAAACCTCAGGGAGAACCACAGAAGGAGGGATCCACTCCCAGGACGGACAGGCCGTGCAAAAATGTGTCCAGGACAGTTGAAAAAAAAATACATAAAAATACAAAACATATTCACAAAAAACATTTATGTTGACAGCGTCCAGTGTCCACTCTGTCTGTGTATGTAAGGTGGATGGGACCTCAGCCATTATCAAGGTAGATGAAAGATGAGCTGTGGGTCCTCACACTGGAGCAGAGTCAGGGGTGGGGCAGTACACATCACCCAGCAGATCAGAGGTTTGCGTCCACCCTAGGAGGAGGTAGAAAGGAGAAAAACAAAAGTGCTAAATACTACTGATAATAGGCAGATGTAATAATAATATCAGCGGTTGAGTGTGTACCTACAGCTACAACCAGTGTAAACCTAACCCTATGATCAATCAGTCTCCATACGTTTGGTGAAATAAGTAAGTTTTGAGTTTGCTTTTGAAAATCTCAACAGAGTCAGATCGCCGCACTTCCACCGGGAGCCCATTCCACAAAAATGGGGCTCTATAAGAAAAGGCTCTGTAGCCAGCAGACTTCTTCTTTATTCGAGGAAGTTGAAGGAGGCCAGCGTCCTGAGAGCGAAGGGTACGAGCTGGAGTATACCAGGTGATAACTGATGATTGTTTTCTATTTGTCCTTTTTAATGTTGACAGCGTGTTTTGTTTTTGCTCCTAACGGCCTGCGTGTTATTAATGATGTTTCTGATAAAACTGCTGCTCGCTTGTGACTACAATTCTACTACACCTGTGGACTAATGTAACTCTGGCATATTATACAGTTGTGTTGTTGGTCAGTATGTACTGTCCTTGTAATAAAGATGACACATACAGCTTGGGTACCCTCAAATCAGTGCAGAAGCTATCCCTCTCAAAGTGTTGACTGCACAACCGCCTGGAAGAGGTAGTAGTCCAGTTCTGTCTCCTCATCTTCAACACCCACTGGTCCAGTCTGTCTGGATCACCTAGAGGAAAACTTAAACAAACAAACAAAAACACATTAAGTGCTATTATAACCATAAAAGGTTATCAAACTAGTACAGTACATATAGTGTTACAATAACAATTGCAGGGCAGGGTTAGGGTGGATAACAAAAGACCATGGTCATAAGCTTGTAATAATTTCTCTTAGGCTAAGTGACTAAAAAAATATACAATTTTAGCATAAGATATGTATATATGTTTACATTGACAATTTTTAAGCCCAGATTTATAAATATTAAAATAGCAGTTTATACCTTAGATGTATTGAACTGAAAAGTGTTTACAGCACTAGGTTCTAGGTACAGTTGTCATACTTTATAACACACTCTGAAGGCAGTTCAATATAAGAGCAACAGACACGTCCTAAACAGAGTTAATACACATAACGCTAGCACAATCTTATGTGCAATAACGATTTCATAGAAAAAAGTTAATTACTTTTTTTTTGCGAGATAATCTTACATTATCTTAACACAATGACAGCACGTTATTTTCAAAGGTCATTAGCGGTGGGCTTCAGAGCATTGGCGGTAGCCTACTGGAGCGTATTTTCTACAGTCATTGTGTAGAGCACCCGGTGAATAATACAGTTATATCAAGTAGCGCTCTTTTGCCCGTTATATGTAAAAGCCATAACATGCTTAATTCGATCACTTAAAAAAATATTACAGCTGAAATGAATAAATATATTGTTTTGCTGTTAAACTTGTTTAATAACCATGTTCGTAATGCAAATAGTGTTTTGAGCCTTGATATATTGTATATCAGGATCTATTTTTAAAGCATAAAGCGAAGCCAGTGAAAATACATTTTAAATTCTACCTTAATAGTATTATAATTAACATCAAATTCTAAATTACCGTACTCGATGTATTTTTGATGGGGAAACATTATTAGCTAGGCTGAATAGCTAAGTAATGCTATATATTTAGCCGTGTAAGAGCTCTCAAAACCATCCATAAAACCAAGAAAATAGTATTACTCACCGAAAAACTGAATACCACACTTCTTGGAGGGTCTGTTTGTACAGCCAACAGCACAGCAAGCCATTTACACAACTTTCTTCTTAAATACTCAGAGAACAGCTGACGGTAAAGTACAGAAGCCTGACACACTGATCGCCTAACATGCGCCAAGCCAGCATGTATCACGGAGGAGCTAACTAACCACTTGTTAGCCAGCTCGGTGATTGACACATGCGAGTCAAGATAACCACACCCACAATTATGCACAAAATTAAACTTTTCAGATAGCAAAAACTGATGTAATAATCAAAAATCCCCAGAGTTGTCACATGGTAAAAACTTAGCTCTAGAGACCGGAGCCATCTTTTGTACCAGGCTGTAAACATGTTTTTTACACCCGTAAAGTCGCCATTGGGTTTCTCCTTATATTTCCACTTTTGGAGCCTGCCCTCTGGTGGACGGCGGTATATTGCCGTATTTGATGTATTTTGGCGTATGGCGGCGCCTTACGCAGGGACCGTTTAGGAGGTTCCATCAAAGACGCTTGGGCTACACCCACTCCACCACCATCACACTTAACACTGGTGTACGCACGGATCCAACTCCATCATTAAGTTTGCAGACAACACCACGGTGATTGGCCTCATCACAGACAACGATGAGACTGCCTACAGCAGGGGTACTCAATAGGCGGACCGCGGTCGGATCCGGACCCGAGAGGTTTTGATCTGGACCGCAAGACATTATTCATAATTACAAGCGCATTGTGTAAAACCTTTTTTGAACCGGCACGCAGCAGGACGGCTACATTAACACGCGCAGGTCCTCAGGTTACTATGGTTACGGTCGGACCGTGCAGCCGCAGCGGAAATTTCAACATGTTTAGCATAAATGTTTAGCTCAAAAATAATGAAGATTCACTGGCGTTATGGACGGAGAGGAACGCGTTTATTTTAATCAGAAAATACAGCTCCTCAGCTCCGTGTCAGAGTCAGAGCTGAACAACAGCACTTTATCCTCCAGTCCAGGCTGCAGTGATAATCAGAGCATGAACCCAGAACTGAACCAGGACTGGACAGTTTTCATGTCGGGATAAAAAAGACTCAGAGGAAAGTGAGGACGTCTAATGTGGTGAGTTGTACATTTGTCTGTCAACTTCTTAATTGTGTTGTAAGTGAGGTACTTGACTCGTTTGTCGCATATTTGACCTCATTAACAAACAACATTAGTAATTGGCTAACACTATTCGTGTTCATTTGAACCTAACACACGTTCATATGGGTGATTAAAAACAGAAAAGGTGTGAAAGGAGGGTTTGGAGATGAGTGACTAAGGTTAAGTCTTCCTTAAGTTGTGTTAGCATTAGCTGTTGCTAATAATAAAACAGTAACAGTTAATTTTTAGCAACAGCTAATGCTAAAGAAATGTGCTCAGTGCATATTTTTCCTTGTTCCTGTTGTTTTCAGAGGAATGACAATAGAAAGAGATCAATTATAACTTCATCTTTGTCATATTTATTTAAACAAATATGTTTTGGCTTGATTTGATGATTTTGTATTTAAAACATTATATGCAGGATTCCAGGCTGTTGTCAATAAACCACCAGGTCCTGATTCTTAGCTTTAGCCTCTTTTGATTTTGTAGTTTTTTTTCCCTTTTGTTTGTGAGCTGTTTGGTGAAAGCTAAACACTCAAACATCTTCCTCATGTAAACAAAGGATAAAATACAGAATACAGTGGACATTCATCTCCATTTTGTTTAAGAGGCTGTAGGTGTGGAGTAAATGAGACTTTACTTTAAATAATTATATTCACATATCCTTTTATTTAAATTTTCCGGACCCCTCACTTGAGGAAAGTTAACTAAGCGGACCTCGGCTGACTTTAATTGAGGACCCCTGGCCTACAGGGAAGAGGTAGAGCACCTGGCCACATATTGCGCTGACAATAACTTGCTCCTTAACACCACTAAGACAAAGGAGCTCATTGTGGACTTCAGGAAGAAAAAAGGAGGCACGCATGACCCCATCCACATTAACGGTATGGTTGTTCAAGTATGGTTATGGTATGGTAAGGTATGGTAACGGTATGGTTCAAGTTCCTGGGAACCACCATCTCGGAGGAACTGTCCTGGACCACAAACACCTCCAGCCTGGTCAAGAAGGCTCACCAGCGCCTCTTCTTCCTCAGGACACTGAAGAAGAACCAGCTGTCTTCAGCCATCCTGGTGAACTTCTACCAGTGTAATGGTTCAGTAGTTTGATTTGTTTGTCTATCTAGAGCGCCCTCTTGTGGAGAGGATTGTGTTTGGAAACTTCCGTTTTATTTGTGTGAGTTGAGTTCATTGTAAAGTGTCATGGCTGAAGAGCTGTTAGCATGGTGAAGTCGTGGCCCTCATAAGGCTGTAAGTTACCATTATTTGTCATGTAAATATGATGCTTAGTAGGTGAACATGCTTGACAGTCAATTCATTAGTCTAAAGAAGCAAATGTGTTATAAAGCGAACGTAAGGTGATTATGCAATACATTAGCAGTGGTTAGCGCCGTATGCTAGCGATCTTTTGTTATGTTAATTAGGTTGATTAGGATTCTGTGATTTCAAGCAATTATTTAAATTAAAAATATTATTACCAAATGCACATGAAAATAAAACTTTAATGTTTAATATGTTGATTTAATGTTTTAACGGAAGGTTTTATTTAGGTAGTAAGTACTGTTCAGTTAGTTATGCACATTGAATAATATGTACAATTCTAATTGCGGTATTTTCTTGTGTTTACAGTTTTACAATGTTAAAAATAAACGAGAAAAGATTCATGAGATTAAAAGCCATGAAACTACAACTCGCCTGTTCACTGTCTGTCTAGCTGGAGAGAAAGTGACACGTCTAGTGAGGACAGAACAGTAAAAAGCCTTTTATCAGCAGACATCGCCTTGAACGTCAACTTCAGTCATCATGTGGCAACCGTTGGACCCGCATTGTCAACAACAGCCGGAGAACCAAATGCTGAAAGTGCAAGAGGAAGTACTGGAACGAGATCCCGGTGCTCTGCTTCTTCAAAGAGGTCGATCAGGTCATCAGCAAGCGTAGCAGCTCTCAAAGCACGAGCCAAAGCTGAGGCTGTACAAGCGCAGGTGATCTATGCAGAAGAAGAAGCTGAAGTAATGAAACATCAAGCTGAAATGCAGGCTAAGCTACATATTTTAAAGATAAAAAAAAGAAGCTGCAGCTGCAGCAGCATAAGCAGTGATACTAGAAGCAGCCGCACAGGTAGAAGAACAACAGTCTTACAGTCAAGAACATCTGTGCGACAACCCTGTGGACTCCAAGGAAAAGGTTCAAAACTTCATTGACAGTCAAGTATTCTTGCAAAACAACTAAGTGCTGTCACAGCCTCAAATCTCAATCACGAACCCCCTTTACCAACATAATAACACTGGTGCCGAACCATCCCCAATCCCCTACAATATTCCTGTAACCAAGCAAGAAACCCTGGATCGCAGACAACAACAGCCGTCCATATACATGTCAACACCGCATCCTAACATGTCACGTCCAGTGCTGAGTCATCAGGCATCCGGGTCAGTGCCACAAAATCTTCAACATACGTCTACAGTAAATGATATGGCTAAATATCTTATGAGACGTGAACTGGTGTCAGCTACTTTGCAAACATTTGATGATGAGCCACAAAATTATCGAAGCTGGAAGTCCTCATTTCTAAATGTTACTAAAGACTTGTCTTTGTCCTCTAAAGAAGAATTAGATCTACATGTAAAATGGCTTGGACCAAAGTCAAACCAACAAGCGAAAAGAATCGGTGCAGCTCAAATCAATGATGCTTCTGAAGCCCTAAAGAGGATCTGGCAACGCTTGGATGAAACCTATGGAGCACCGGAGGTAATTGAACATGCCCTTTTTCAAAAGGTTGAAAACTTCCCTAAGATTACATCTAGAGACTCAAGTAAACTAAGAGAGCTAGGAGACCTTTTACTGGAACTACAACTAGCTAAAGCAGAGGGTTATTCAACTGGGTTAGCCTTTCTAGATACTGCTCGAGGGGTTAATCCCATAGTGGAAAAGCTCCCTTACTCCCTACAGGAAAGATGGATCTCTCATGCATCCAGATACAAGGTAGATTACAATGCCACATTTCCACCATTTTCCACCTTCTCTAACTTTGTGCAGGAGCAAGCACGCATAAGAAATGATCTGAGCTTCTCGTTTCTGTCAGCCGTGCAGTCCAGGTTCGACAGACCCGTTAAAAACAGTACTCGCCCTATGATCTCAGTGAAAAAGACAGAAATAGCACAGAGTAATGAAACAACAGATGTTGGGGAGGATCCTGACAGACAATGTCCTTTGCATAAGCCACATCCCCTCAGAAAATGTCGCAGTTTCCGTAGTAAGTCCCTAGAAGAGAGAAGAACTTATCTGAAAGAAAACAACATATGCTTCAAGTGTTGTGCATCAACCAAACACCAAGCCAGGAGCTGTCAGATCAAAACCATCTGCAAAGAATGTGGGAGTGAAAGACACAACACAGTGCTACATCCAGGTCCACCTCCTCTCAACAGCGACACACGCCGACAGGGCTGAAACAGCATGACGGGAGCCTGAGCTTAGCACCCCATCAGTCTCAGCTACAGCAATGTGCACAGAGGTATGTGGTGAACAGCGCGGCCCAAGGTCTTGTGCTAAAATATGCTTAGCCAAAGTGTATCCATTAGGTCATAGGAACAAGGCAATAAACCTGTATGCTGTTATGGATGAGCAAAGCAATCAGTCTCTTGCCCGCTCTGATTTTTTTGACCTCTTCAGTGTCAAAGGAGACACGGAGGTGTATACTTTGAAGACATGCTCAGGTATCATGGAAGTGAGAGGAAGGAAAGCTAAAGACTTCATTGTCGAGTCTATGGATGGTCACATAAAGGTGCCACTGCCGGCGATGCTAGAATGTGACATGATCCCAGAGGATCGCTCGGAGATCCCCTCGCCTGAAGTCGCCCAACTCCATCCACACTTAAAAGCAATGGCACACAAGATACATCCCATAGACTCAAATGCACAAATCTTGTTGCTTTTAGGTAGAGACATTCTGAGTTTGCACAAAGTGAGACAACAGTGCAACGGTCCACACAATGCCCCATTTGCCCAGCGCTTAGACCTCGGCTGGGTTATTGTGGGAGATGTCTGTGTAAATGGCGCACACAAACCAAGGTCTGTCGCAACGTAGAAAACTAACACATTGATCAACGGTCGTCCATCGTACTTCAGTCCATGTACCAATGTCCTACAAATAAAGAGCAAATCTGTAAGTCAAACAAAAGACATTCAAATCTGCACAGATACTTACCAAGCAAAACAAACAGACACTCTCAGGGACACTGTCTTCACCAAGAGGGAGGATGATGAAAAATTGGCACCATCACAACAGGATAGACAATTTCTCACAATAATGCAGAACGAAATGTATCAAGATGAGACAAACAGCTGGGTTGCACCTCTTCCCTTTGTTGCATCCAGACAACGTCTACCAAATAACCGACATCAGGCTTTAAATAGGTTCAACACACTAAAACGAAGCTTCGACAGAAAAACTGAGATGAGAGAGCACTTTGTACAGTTCATGCAAAAAGTCATAGACAACAAGCAAGCAGAAGTCGCACCCCCTCTGCAGAGGGATGAGGAGTGTTGGTATCTCCCCATGTTTGGAGTGTACCATCAACAAAAACCCAAGCAAATCCGTGTAGTTTTTGACTCGAGCGCCAAACATGAAGGCGTAGCGCTCAACGATGTCCTCTTAAGCGGCCCTGATCTAAACAACGCTTTGCTTGGGGTCCTAATCAGATTCCGCCGAGCCCATCGCAATAACAGCAGATGTAGAACAAATGTTCTACTGTTTCACAGTAAGAGAAGACCATCACAATTTCCTACGATTTCTCTGGTTTAAAGACAACGACATCAGCAAAGAGATTAACGAGTATCGCATGAAAGTCCATGTGTTTGGAAACCGTCCGTCTCCATCTGTTGCTATCTATGGACTCCGCAAGGCAGCTGAAGCTGGTTCGAAAGAATATGGCAAGGACGCAGAGCATTTCGTCACCAGGAACCTTTACGTCGACGACGGTCTCACTTCACTCCCCACTGAATGTGAAGCAATCGCTCTCCTGCAAAAAACACAGAAAATGTTAGCGGAGTCGAATTTGCGCTTACACAAAATTGCCTCAAACTGCAGCAAAGTCATGTAGGCATTCCCAGCAAATGACTTGGCAAAAAACATCAAAAGCCTTGACTTAGATGCTGATCCATTACCTGTGCAAAGAAGTTTAGGCATCAGCTGGAGTCTCGAATCAGATACCTTCACATTTCAAGTCTCTAAAGAACAGAAACCATTCACCAAAAGGGGAGTGATATCCATTGTTAATAGTTTGTACGACCCTTTAGGCTTTGTTGCGCCTATAACTGTACAGGGAAAAGCACTCATAAGAGAACTAACCTCAGAACCATGCGACTGGGATGACCCCCTATCGCCAGCCAAAGAAAGATTATGGTCTGTATGGAGAGACTCTCTTCTCGAGTTGGAGCAACTACATATTCCCAGACCATATGTACCGTTGTCTCTTTCCTCAACGCAGCACAGAGAGCTTTGCGTCTTCAGTGCTGCCTCCTCCACAGCAATAGCAACTGTTGCCTACTTGCGAGTTGTCAATGAGCAGGGACAACTGTCAGATCACTCCAATTCCTGAGGGAGCGGAGTGGATCTGACAACTGTCAGATCCACTCCGTCTCCCTCAGGAATCCGCTCCACTTTCCTTCTCCTTCCTTCATCTCATCACTGCCACCTGTCCCAAGCACCTGCAATCTATTACTATCAGTGAGGTATTTATACTGCTCCTTTCCACCTCTTCCCTGCCAGATCGTTCAGCAGACTTTGTGTGAATGTTTCCAGCGTATATTACAGCTCTTATTCCAGCCCTCGCTCCAGCCCTCGCTCCAGCCCTCGCCTCAGTCCTCGTTCCAGGTCTCAGGTTTGGATTCCAGCTAGCAGCCCAGTCCTCGGCTTGGTCTCCAGTCACCGGCTCGGCTCCAGGCTTCAGCGCAGCTCTCGGCTCACGCCAACGCTCAGCCCAGCATCTCGGCTTGGTCTCCAACCACCGGCTCGGCTCCAGGCTTGGCGCAGCTCACGGCTCACGCCAACGCTCAGCCCGCATCTCGGCTTGGTCTCCAATCACCGGCTTGGCTCCAGGCTTCGGCGCAGCTCTCGGCTCACGCCAAGGCTCACCCCGCATCTCGGCTTGGTCTCCAATCACCGGCTCGACTCCAGGCTTCGGCGCAGCTCTCGGCTCACGCCAACGCTCAGCCCGCATCTCGGCTTGGTCTCCAATCACCGGCTCGGCTCCAGGCTTGGCGCAGCTCTCGGCTCACGCCAACTCTCAGCCCAGCTTCCGGCTTGGTCTTCCGTCACCGGATCGGCACCAGGTTTCGGTTTAGCTCCACTGTTCAATTCCAACTCTCGGTCCAGCTCATCGGCTTGGTTCCAGTTCACGACTTCACTGCAGCCACCAGTGCAGTTCCTCCGCCGGACTACCTTCTCAGAGCTCCTATACAGCTTACTGTCACTATCTGTAATTAAATAAAGAATCACTTACCTTCACTGTCTTGTGTGCAATTGAGTCCTCAGTCCCACATTACAGAACGATCTGGCCAAGATGGACTCAGCCAAAGCAGAGAAAGTAATAAATCGATTCACCATTATTGAAGAAACTCTTCAAAATCATGCAGCCCAAATGAACACTATTTCCGCCGGGTTCCAGCGGATTGTGTCTCAACAGGAAGACGCTTTCCAGGCCATGTCAAATCAGATCCATCTCCTGACTTCTCAGCTAGCCAAGATTCCAAATACCACAGAGTCTGGTCTCCGTTCCACCTTCAAATCCTGTTTCCCCGGTGGTTCAACCGAGCCCGGTCCAGGAGCCTCGGGTCGGGACTCCAGAACGTTACTCCGGAGAGGCAGGTGGTTGTAATCCCTTTTTGGTAAACTGTTCAATCCTGTTTGCTCTGCAACCCCACACATTCGCCACCGAGAGAGCCAAGGTGGCCTTTGTCATTAATCACCTGACTGGGCGCGCACGTCTCTGGGGAACAGCAGAGTGGGAGAGAGATACCCCGGCCTGCTCTAGTTTCCAGTCCTTATCAACTGAACTCCGTAAGGTGTTTGACGCGGAGGATCAGGAGTGCGCGCGGCTAGGGCCTTTTCAACTAAAACAGGGATCCCGTTCAGTGGCGGATTATTCCATTGAGTTTCGGACGCTTGCTCGGCAGAGTGGATTTAACGCTCCTGCACAGCACCAGGCATTCCTTCTCGGGTTGGCTGAGCACATGAAAGATGAGCTCGCCACTCGGGAGCTTCCAGCAGACTTGGATGAATTAATCCGTATGTCAATCCGAGTTGATCAGCGAGTTCGAGCTCGTCGGAGGGAGCGGGCTACCCGGAGTCCTCGTTGCCTTCTTCTAGATGCCCAGCGACCACAGTTCTCTGTATCCACAACAGATTCCAGTGAACCCATGCAAATTGGCCGCTCTCATCTCACTCCTGAGGAGAAGCTACGGAGGCGAAGGAGTAACCTTTGTATGTATTGTGGGGGTTCGGGACATGTGGCATTGGTCTGCCCGTTGAAAGGACAGGCTCAACAGTAGATAGAGGAGTACTGTTGAGCCTTACAGAGGGAGTCTCCTCCATCAATCGCCCACTTGTCCATGTCCAGCTGCTGCTCCCTGGGGGGTCACAAACATTAACTACATTCATTGACTCTGGGGCAGATGGCAGTTTTATGGACGAGACTTTGGCTCTTCAGTTGGGGTTGTCACGAGTTCCCCTACCCAAACCGGTTCCTGCAAGGGCTCTGGATGGACACCTCCTGGGTACCGTGACCCACCGGACCAGTCCCGTGGCCCTACTGATCTCTGGGAACCATCAGGAGACCCTTGAATTTTTCCTAAATCATTCTTCAGAGATTCCATTGATTTTGGGTTATCCCTGGTTGCGACGCCATAATCCTCATATTGATTGGGACACTGGGGCAATACTGGGGTGGAGTCGTTCTTGTCACTCTGTTTGTCTTCAGTCAGCGGGAGTACCCAACCCGCTACCTGGTACACCTGTTTCCTCTCTGCCAGCCAACGTTCCCAGGGAGTACCAGGATTATAAGGAGGTATTTAATACGGCCAAAGCCACAGCCTTACCTCCGCATCGGCCATATGACTGTGCTATTGAATTGCTTCCTGGCACCTCACCTCCTAGAGGCCGGTTATATTCCTTATCCGCTCCTGAAAGAGAGGCCATGGACCTTTACATTAAAGATGCTTTGGCAGCTGGAATAATCAGGCCGTCTTCATCACCAGCGGGGGCAGGGTTTTTCTTTGTGGGGAAGAAAGACAAGACTCTCCGACCTTGCATTGATTACCGTGGACTTAACGAGATCACCGTAAAGAACAGGTATCCGCTTCCTCTTTTGACCTCCGCTTTTGAACTCCTGGAGGGGGCCACAGTGTTTTCCAAATTGGATCTTCGCAACGCATACCACCTGGTTCGCATCCGAGAGGGAGACGAATGGAAGACAGCATTTAACACCTCGTCAGGCCATTATGAATATCTGGTGATGCCTTTTGGACTGACTAATGCTCCCGCCGTGTTCCAGAACCTGGTTAATGATGTATTACGGGACATGCTCGACCGGTTCGTGTTTGTCTACCTGGATGATATCCTCATCTTTTCCAAGAATCACAAGGAACACGTACATCATGTCCAGTCAGTTCTTCAACGCCTGCTGGAGAATTCGCTTTGTCAAGGCTGAGAAATGCGAATTTCACGTGCAGTGTCTCTTTCCTGGGTTACATTGTTGCCCAGGAAGAATTCAGATGGACCCTTCCAAGGTGTCGGCAGTATTGGATTGGCCATCTCCGTGCAGTCGAAAGCAACTGCAGCGCTTTTTGGGATTTGCCAACTTCTATAGACGTTTCATCCGTGGCTATAGTACCTTGGCGGCTCCTCTAACAGCACTTACCTCATCTAAGGTTCCGTTCCTCTGGTCCAGTGAAGCTTCGTTTTTCTTCAGCTCCAGTGCTTATCATCCCAAACTCTGGTAGTCAGTTTGTCGTAGAGGTGGATGCTTTCGACATAGGAATTGGCGCAGTTCTGTCCCAACGTTCTCCTTCAGACCAGAAATTACACCCGTGTGCCTATTTTTCTCGCCGCCTGTCTCCGCTGAACAGAACTACAACATAGGTAATAGGGAGTTGCTGGCGGTTAAGCTAGCCTTGGAGGAGTGGCGGCACTGGCTGGAGGGAGCCGAACAACCTTTTCTTGTGTGGACTGACCACAAGAATTTGGAATATATCCGGTCAGCCAAACACTTGACATCGCGTCAAGCCCGTTGGTCGTTGTTCTTTACTCGATTTAATTTTGTTTTGTCATTTCGACCAGGGTCCCGGAATCAGAAACCTGACGCACTTTCTCGGCAATTCCAGAAGGAGGAGACATCTTCTGAGGTGACCTCCATCTTATCTCCATCTCAGCTGGTAGCAGCCGTCACCTGGCCCATTGAAGAGCGCGTCAAAGCAGCCTTGAACACCATCACGGTTCCCAGTTCCTGTCCAGAGGGGAGACTATTTGTTCCTGCGGGGTTGCGGTCAGAGGTTCTTCAGTGGGTTCACTCGTCTCAACTCGCTTGCCATCCCGGGATTCGGCGGACACTCTCTTCTCTCCAACGGCGGTTCTGGTGGCCTAAGGAGGAAGAGGATGTTCGGGCATTTGTCACGGCATGTCCGGTCTGTAGCCAGCAGAAGCCATCTCATCATGCTCCATCTGGGCTTCTTCGGCCACTTCCGGTTCCCAGAAGACCTTGGTCTCACATGTCTCTGGATTTCGTTGCGGACTACCAGAGTCAAATGACAACACGGTGATCCTTTCCATCATTGACCGTTTTTCGAAGATGGCTCACCTCATAGCTCTGCCTAAGTTGCCTTCAGCAAGGGAGACGGCAGAGCTTGTTCTCCAGAATGTCTTCCGGATCCACGGATGTTATGGGAATTGTACATCTCCATTAATGTTATACATTATGCTCTCACTCCTGCTCCAGTTCACATGCTTATCCACACACAAGTATGACTTAATGCCTTCAGCCATATCTACATCAGTTTGCACTACATCTAATCACTGTACAAGGACACTCTGTCCTGTTCACTTAGACACACATCTCTGACTGACACGTCAGCTCAATACACGTCCATCCACGACCCTGGAGCTGGGGGCTGGCACAATGTAAACCTATAAAGCCTCATGTATTGTTTACACCTTTAAGCAAAACCCTCCGTGTACCATTGCTACCGTGTGTTTGCTTCTCTTTGCAAAGATTAAACCTGTCTATTATTGTCAAATCATACGCCGTCTCCATCGTCTGCTCATTTAATCTGTAACCAAAAATTCTCTTAACATTTTGGGGCTCGTCCGGAGATCAACATCTGCTGTTTCTCGTGTAGAAAGTGAAACTGACGTGCACGGAAGAAATGCACAAAAAAGCATTTCTTTATAAGTCCTAAGATGCGCTGTTTGAGCATTACAGGCCAGACCTTCACTCTCTGTGAGAGACACAGTGACGATATCTGAAAAAATTAAAAAAAAATAAAAAGAGAAAAAGCAGAGAGACGATGAGAGACAGAAGTCTGGCTGAGGAAAGACTGGACCATTCGACTAAAGTCAGGTAAAACAGCTGTTAATTTTTTATTTGATAACAGAGAAGTCCGGAAGTAGGTTTTTGGGTTGCTTCTGCTTAAATTGTTTGGTGATTGCATGACATCTACCGTGGCGGGTATTTCCATGTTGTTACTATTACTGTAGAAGAACACTAAAAACTGAGGTACCGTCTGAGAGACGAGGAAATAGTATGTGTTTTAGTCGAGACCCTGCCTTTAGAGGTGTATGGTGAGATTTAAACGGAATGTTTTGATATTAATCTGTGGTAATATTTGCAGATATTGCTTTAGTTTAATAAACATACATTCTAATACTCCACACTCAAACAGTCTGGCCTTTAACTACGAGTGTTGGTTTTAATGGTTTTAATGGTGCGTTGGGCGCCCACGTGAAAGCTCGAGCGGACTCTTAGTCGAGACCCTGCCAAATCCTAAGGTTAATGGTGAGATTAGAGCCGGAAGTGAATTGTTCACTGTGAAGCAGTGAAGGACTAAAAGTTGAAGAGACTTTGGACAAAGTCTGTTTTGCTAAAAATTATTTGATGACGTCTGGTTAACCAAACATATGGAGAAATTGTTAAAATAGAGTGAGAGTGAGAGTGTGATTGGGATGCGGATGTGTATTGAGTGACTTTAAGTAAATTTTGATTGATTTTATTGGAAGAAGTTGATTCAGTCTGAATAATGAGATCGAACATTAGTCAGCCTGAATGTGAGAAAGCCTTAACTTGTGATAAGTTGATGCAACATAGTGACTGTGAGAATTTGATCCATCGGAGGAAAAATAGCTTAAAAATAGCTTATGGAAGATATTTTTCTAGTGAAGTGCACACAGGTACTTCAAGACACTAATCATTTGTATTTTTATAAATGTGCCCTGTGAGATTTCTAGGTCTTGGCCTCTCCGCTGGACACCAGTGCTCCCCAAAATTTCCTATGCCCTCCCCACACCCCTGCTCCCTTTGGATGAGAGACGCTGCAGACAAACAGCAGCAACACACGCGTAAGAGAAACAAATTCAGACAAATGTTTATTTTAAACTGGATCTATTGAGAGAGACCAAAGATGAATTGGTAAATTTAACTTAAAAATTGTGCTGAACCTGACCTTAATATGAATGAAATGTATTTTTCCGAGGAAAAATGTTACCATGGAGACCAGAGGGAGGAGGACAGGGGAGTCGCAGACGAGGGGCACTGGCGAAGCCGGACAGGCCAACACTACAGGGCGACACTGGGTCCAGACGAGAGAAGGACCTTTGACTAACCCTTGAACAGGTCAGGAACATAAACACACACAGACACATAGACACAGAAGTACGGACACACACATAAAAACACACAGACACAAACACGGAACAGACACATCTACAGAAGTTGGATGCGCTTTTGATTATGAGAAAAGTTTATAAATAGTCTGTTAAAGAACAGATATGTATTACTTTTGTGCGACACAGCAGAGATGAGATTAAAGAATTGACAAAGTAAGTCCAAAACTGTGAATAAACTATGAAAAATGCATAAAAGACCTGAATAAACTGACAAAATATATATATTTTTTTCTCAAATGTTTCCTCCTGTGAGCCTCTGGGTCTGCCTTTCTCAAGCAGCATGCCGTCTCTCAAGGTCGGCCACTGAACAGGGCCGTCCCACAACTGTCCACCCCCCCGCCACACTCCTGCCTCTCTCCGCCAAATCCACCGCTCCGACCAAAGGCCTACAAGACGCTGCCCAGTGCCCAGCGGATCAGAGACAAAAGCGGTAAGATACAAAAACACATTTTCAAAAGTTTATGTAATATGCACTAAATTTGACAAAAGAAAGAAATAGGCTTTTCTCAAAGACGTGAAGCCTGAAATGAATACTGATTATGTTGTATTTCTCCGAGGAAAACGCACAAATTCCTCTGGTCACGGAGCGGGCGAGGCCGTGAGAGGTGGAGGTGGTGGGGTGGAGGAGACAGAGAGGACGACATGTCTGCAGAGGGACAAGGAACAGACCCAGGCCACAGCAGGGGCAAGACTGACCTGAGATCAGGAGTTAAGTCATGTACACACACATAGTGCCAATTAAAACACACAAAAAGACAGAACACGGAAGTGAAAAAGTTAAAAGATCCAAAACCTTGGATCCAAAATAAAAGTATTGAAGTATTTTGCAAAACAATTGAAATCTTATCGTACATCTATTAGGACAAATATTAGTATGAAAGAACTAAAGAAAAACTGAGACATAGTTATTGGGGATAGAATGAAAATGACCACTTTGTAATAAAAACACTGTAGACAGTGAATAGAGTTAAACACCAGTGTTCCACAGTAACACAAGATAACAGAGGTGTCTTATCACCTCCCTTTTCTTTGCTCATTCCCTTGAGCTAGAAAAGTATTTTTTTAAGTTGGAGACCAATTGTATGAGTCTATTAGTACTTAAACTAATAGAGGTTCGTAATATCAGTGTGGTTCAAAAACACTGTATAACATGAATGAAAATGATCACTGTGTAATCAGAAGAATTTAAAAATGTGTCTTAAAGATGAAGTTATAAAGATAATATAAATGATAAATATTTGGGCGTCAGCTCACATATAAAATAATTTATTCCAGAAGAAAGGAAATAAACAATTATGTATTTCTCTGGTTTGGTTCTGACAAAGTGTTGAGAAAGTGGATACAAAACAACCAATGTTTGGATTCACGAGGAATGTTTCAACACAAAATAACGTTCTGGGCCAAAGTAGCAGGGCTTCAAAGCATCCTCACTTCTTTTGCTCAGGTCCGGAGCAAGAAATGTTTTTTCAATGAAGTTTAGCTCCACAGAAAGTGTTGGAGCCTTTACAGTTAACAAACGTTTTAATTTTGAAAATTGCTGAAGTAAAAATGTCAGTGACAGAAACAGACTGAACTGATGGGATAAAGAAAGGTTTATGATACAAATATAGTCCACATTTAAATCTTGATTCTATAAAAATGTTTTGGTAAAATAAATGACAAAATGAATGAGATAAAAAATTGTTTGAGAAAAATATTGATCAAGTAATTAGAAAAACTGAAATGAAGACAAAATAAATACTGGCCAATGATTTTGAAATGGAACTTTCTAATAAAGGTTTAAGACCTGACACAAAAATAGATGCTGCAAGTGGCATCTGTACAATAAAGTTTAAACTACAATGTAGAGAAGTGGCATCTTTAATAAAGTTTAAACTACAATGTAGAGAAGTGGCATCTTTTAACAAAGTTTAAAATGCAATGTAAATAAGTGGCATATTTACAGTAAAGTTTTAAACTGCAAGGTAAATTTGTAATCTGGGAATTGAAAACTTATCTAAGTTAAAACTATCTAAACAATCTTGCAGGATTGGAGGTGGTTTATTTGAAAAGTTTAAGTTAAAGTGTTAAACTGTAAAAATGGTTAAAGTTTAAGAGCATAAGACAAAGTGCTCACTGTTTTAATCACTGCTTGAAGTGATTTGTAAAAGTTTTTTTTTTGATGAATCTGATTTAAATGCTGGAACGTTTGGATTATTGCTGAATGTGTGAATTAGAGACTAACACAATAGTCTGTCCTTTTGAATGGGATTGAATATTATTTTTGGTTGAACTGAAGAGGTGTTTATGGAGAACACAGTAAAACCTGACCTAAAAATAAAATATTAAATTTTAGCATTGTTTTAAATTAACATTAATGACTATAACTGAGTAAAATGTCGGGGTATCGGAATAAATAAAGAGAGAAGTTGATTTTATTTTACACTTAATGGGTTAAGTTTCTGTTTAACATTGAGTAAAGGGAACTCTTTATGTAGAGTCTGACACAAAATTAGTGAAAATGTGAAATTAAGATTGAATAAACGTTTTAAATATGCTGCAGTTAAAATTAATATGGAAAAGATGCAAAAACAAAATGGGTACTGTATTTTAACTGAGTTTTACAGAGACAGTATGGAACAAATCTATACTGAACAAAACCCTAAAGAAATTATAAAAGTAAATACAGAAAAATTTATACAGAGCTTTGTTGATTTAATGAACGGTCTTTTCTTTTAAACGACACAATGGTGATGAAGTTTTGGAGGAAAGCAGTGTGAACAGAGGCTTTGTGGTGTGTTTGAGCAGCTGACAGAGGCTGCCTGATTACAAGGTTAACCCCAGAGGGAGGGGTCTGACCAAAGAGTTTTTTTAAAGGATTTTATTTCTATGGTTTTGGTTTTGGTTTTATGAGCCATGGTTTTCCCAAGGCTCAAAAAAGAGAAGGAGAAGAAGATTTAAACTAACTGTATTAAAGTGAAGAGGTGATGTGTGGTTAACCTAATATAACAACAGTGTTTAATACAGTAAAAGATAAGTTTAAATCAAAAATGTTTTGAAGAGGCACTGTTTGTTCTGATTGAGTCAAACTTTCAGATTAAAGTAGATTTCCAGCAGACCATATCTGTGGAAACAGGGTTTATCTGTTGTTTAATTTTTATTGTTTTAATTTTTAAGAGCTTACATGGTTTCGTTTGACGAAAGCCTGGAGGCACTTTCTATAGGTCTAAAAATGTCTGAGAACTTTTGATTTATTTGTTTGTTCTTTATTTGGATGGAAGCCAACCACAACAAGTACCAGTTCAGAAAATAAGATTTGACAATTAATATAGCCACCAGTAAGAGCTAATATTAACATGTTCTTTGAACTTATAATCATCTTGGTTACACCTGGAGTTCACCTGTGAGCAGGCCCAGTGACGGGACGTCCTGTAACATCACTCTGAACCTGACAAACAGAGATCAGGGACAGGTGCAGTGCAAAGCAGAAGTCTGGAGGTTTTGTGGAAGTAAGACCATTAGACCAGCATTGCCTGCTGACCGGAAACATGCGTCCTTAAAGGATCCTCGGTTTATTTGTTCACATACAATGTGACGGAGAACATCGTGAGTAAAACCTCACACCTTAGGAACCAAACAACAGTTCCTTCAGGTTTATTTGAGAGCCCCATATGCTTCAACAACAGAGGTCTCCTTCAAGGTGTCCTTAATGAATATAAGGCTAAAATTCAATTAGCATCGAAATTAGAATTTTACATTTGAGACAATTTATGCAAATGTGGATTAAATTTAATTAGATTATAACCAACAAAGGTTTATGAATTGCACGAGAAATGCTGTAACTGTGAATTAAAACTGGAAATGAGTTAAAACTGGTCCAAGGACTGGACAGAACAAATAGCACTGAGCTGCTTTGAGCTGAAAAGGTGAGATCTACAGGATTTCATCCAAAGTAACACGGGTCTAGTTAACAGCATAACTAAAGCCTTTAAGAAAGAGCTTCACACTCTTCAGATGAATGGACAGAGTATTCTGGAATATAGTAATTGATTTTGACCTGGTTCTAAAAATAGTTATAAAAATATTTGGGAAAATGACTGGGATTTTAAATTTGTATTGAGATGTACTTGTGTGGCACTTCCATGTCTTATAACTTTTGTTTGTATTGATTTCCATGTATCCGAGCTTGTTGGTGAGATTGATGGATGTGGCCATTGCTGGGTCAACATTCCTGGACATGCACCTGCCCAACGACTGTGGTCGAGGCTTTGACCTCAGATGAACACTTTGATATCTGAGGGACGTTAACGCTTGCATGAACACCAACGGGACAACAGCTCCAGGACGGATCATACTACAGTCCTAAGGGCCGTATGGTTCATTGAAGTTATGATGCTTAAGAGAATTGATTTTAATCATTATGAATGTGCATATGTCTCACTCCTGTTTATGTTTCTTTTCGTTACAGGGACAGTAATGGACAGGCAGGGACAGGCCGGAGATATTAAGTCCGATGGGATGACCAGCTTAATCCGGCACCTTTTTCTTCATTCTTTTGGAGTGATGACATGTTTTTGCTTGATACACATATTGTTGAGTTTAAATGATCAGGAAAGTAATCCCTTGTGATTTTTCTGTTCTGGATTGTTGTGATCTTTTCTTCTGTTCAGTTACCCATATTTTATAGTTTAGGCCTTGTTTGTGAATAGCCGCCTTTGGCAGAAGGGGCGCCAGAAGGTCTTTTTCCCGGCAATAGGTCATTTACCAAATGGTTCAAATGTACTTAGGCTAGGTCAGCTGCCGCCGGGTTTTCGCTTCTGGCCGTACAATTCACATCAAGGTGGGATTTTGATTTATGCCATGTCTGGCATAAACAGGGGGGAATGTTATGGGAATTGTACATCTCCATTAATGTTATACATTATGCTCTCACTCCTGCTCCAGTTCACATGCTTATCCCCACACAAGTATGACTTAATGCCTTCAGCCATATCTACATCAGTTTGCACTACATCTAATCACTGTACAAGGACACTCTGTCCTGTTCACTTAGACACACATCTCTGACTGACACGTCAGCTCAATACACGTCCATCCACGACCCTGGAGCTGGGGGCTGGCACAATGTAAACCTATAAAGCCTCATGTATTGTTTACACCTTTAAGCAAAACCCTCCGTGTACCATTGCTACCGTGTGTTTGCTTCTCTTTGCAAAGATTAAACCTGTCTATTATTGTCAAATCATACGCCGTCTCCATCGTCTGCTCATTTAATCTGTAACCAAAAATTCTCTTAACAACGGACTACCAATGGACATTGTGTCGGACCGGGGACCCCAGTTTACGTCCACAGTTTGGCGGGAGTTTTGTTCTCTTTTAGGGGCTACAGTCAGCTTGTCCTCTGGATTTCACCCGCAGTCCAATGGCCAGGCGGCGGTTGAACCAGGAGATGGAGTCGGCCTTGAGGTGCATGGCTGGACAAACTCCATCCTCCTGGTCCTCTCAGCTGTTGTGGGTGGAGTATGCTCACAACTCCTTGACGAGTTCGGCTACTGGAATGTCCCCTTTCCAGTGCGCCTACGGGTTCCAACCACCACTATTCCCTGCCCAGGAAAGGGAGGCTAATGTCCCATCCGTCCAAGCCCTCATCCGCCGTTGCAGAGGGACATGGAACAGGGCTCGTGCGGCACTCCTACGAGCTTCCACACAGTATTCGGCAGCAGCCAATCGCCATCGCAAGCAGAGTCCCCAGTACAAGGTGGGGGATCGGGTCTGGCTATCCACCAGAGACATTCCTCTCAGAGTGGAATCTAAGAAATTGGCTCCACGATTCATTGGTCCCTTCACTATAGTGAAGATCATCAACCCAGTGGCGGTAAGGTTGAAGCTTCCCCGGTCTATGCGAATTCACCCAACATTTCATGTTTCCAGGATCAAGCCCCTTCAGGAGAGTCCTCGGCTCCAGGCTTCGGCGCAGCTCTACCGCTCACGCCAACGCTCAGCCCAGCATCTCGGCTTGGTCTCCAATCACCGGCTCGGCTCCAGGCTTCGCCGCAGCTCTCACGGCTCACGCCAACGCTCAGCCCGCATCTCGGCTTGGTCTCCAATCACCGGCTCGGCTCCAGGCTTGGCGCAGCTCTCGGCTCACGCCAACTCTCAGCCCAGCTTCCCGGCTTGGTCTTCCGTCACCGGATCGGCACCAGGTTTTGGTTTAGCTCCACTGTTCATTTCCAACTCTCGGTCCAGCTCATCGGCTTGGTTCCAGTTCACGACTTCACTGCAGCCACCAGTGCAGTTCCTCCGCACGGACTACCGTCTCAGAGCTCCTATACAGCTTACTGTCACTATCTGTAATTAAATAAAGAATCACTTACCTTCACTGTCTTGTGCGCAATTGAGTCCTCAGTCCCACATTACAGACAACACCTCACCGGATTTGTCATGGGCAAAGCTAAGTTAGCACCAAAACCAGCTCACACAATTCCACGACTGGAACTATGCGCCGCTGTCCTTGCTACAGAAATGGCAGAGCTTATATGCCAAGAAATCGACCTGGAGCTTCATGCTGTAAAGTATTACACTGATAGTAAGATTGTATTAGGTTACATCTGCAATACCTCAAGAAGATTTTATGTCTATGTATCGAACAGAGTTTCTAGAATCAGAAAATCTTCAGTACCAACACAGTGGCATCATGTCTCATCAGAAAACAACTCAGCAGACGTTGCTACTCGCCCAATAGCCACACTTCTATTGCCGCAAACATACTGGTTCACTGGACCTCCATTCTTGTCGAAGGAACAGTCCCAGTGGTCATCTTCAGTAGATGCAAATGAGTTTGAGCTAATAGAACCAGAGCGTGATTCAGAGATTCGACCAGAAGTGAATGTCTACGCAACTAAGGCCAGCGCTGAACCCCTCAGAACACATCGGTTCGAACGATTCTCAACGTGGAAACGTCTCATACAAGGTATGGCAAAACTCATTACTCTAGCTAGAAACAAGTCCAAAGCCTCAGATCAAAACTCAACAAATTCCCAAACTCAAGCTAAACTTATAGTCATTTCAAGCGTCCAACAATGTGCATTCAAAGAGGACATCAAGAAACTGCATAACCGGGAAGGAATTCCAAAAACAAGTCCCTTGTGGACTCTAAGTTGAGGGTGGGGGGTCGGATGTCCCTAGCCAACCTTCCATATGACGAAAAGCACCCGCTGGTACTCCCTAAAAAACATCATGTGTCAACTCTGCTTGTGAGACATTATCACCAAGACGTCGCTCACTGAGGGAGCGTTACGATCTGCTGGTGTTTGGATAATTTGAGGCAGGAAACTAGTCTCAAGTGTAATCTATCAGTGTGTCACTTGTCGCAGGCTAAGAGGAAAACCTGTTGAAATAAAAATGGCTAACCTCCCAGAAGATCGACTCACCATGGAGCCCCCATTCACTAGGGTCGGCTTAGATGTTTTTGGGCCTTGGAGTGTAGTCACCCGCAAGACTAGGGGCGGGGCCGCAGAAAATAAACGCTGGGCAGTTTTGTTTAGTTGCTTAGGAACTCGGGCAGTTCACATAGAAGTAATTGAATCTATGTCCACCTCATGCTTTATTAACGCACTGAGAAGGTTTTTCGCAGTTAGAGGACCTTCCAAAGTTCTCAGATCAGACCGTGGCACCAACTTTATTGGCGCCTGTAAGGAGCTAAAAATCAGTACCAATCATCCGGAGATCCAAGACTACCTTAACGGAAGGATGCACGTGGACATTCAACGCACCTCACTCATCACATATGGGAGGCTCATGGGAAAAAATGATCGGTATCGCCGCCATTCTAGACGCCATGTTACTGCAGTCCGGTCCAACTCGCCTTACCCATGAAGTCCTCACAACACTAATGGCAGAAGTCATGGCAATCATTAATGCTCGTCCACTGGTTCCCATAAGTACTGATTCAGATTCACCCACTATTTTGACCCCTTCTATGCTTCTAACGCCAAAGGCAGGAGCTGCTCCTGCTCCTGAAGGGACATTTGACATAAAAGACATGTACAAAAAACAATGGCAACATGTTCAAAGTCTTGCAGACACTTTTTGGAAGCGCTGGAGACAGGAATATCTGTCAGTACTTCAACCAAGGAGGAAATGAACTAATGACAAAGATAACATTCAAGTGGGAGGCGTAGTCTTGTTGAAAGACGATATAATTAAACGTAATGAATGGCCCATAGGACTCATTACTAAATGCATCCCTAGTGAAGACAAGAAGATCAGAAAGGTAGAAGTCAAAGTTGTAAAGCAAAGGATTTCTCGTGTTTACTTGCGCCCAGTGACACAACTTATTCTCCTGCTACCCCAAAGTAGTTATACAAAGACTGATAAGTGTTAAATAAGCTTAGTGGTATAAAAGCATTTATACCAGACGGGGAGTGTAATGGTTCAGTAGTTTGATTTGTTTGTCTATCTTGAAGCGCCCTCTTGTGGAGAGGATTGTGTTTGGAAACTTCCGTTTTATTTGTGTGAGTTGAGTTCATTGTAAAGTGTCATGGCTGAAGAGCTGTTAGCATGGTGAAGTCGTGGCCCTCATAAGGCTGTAAGTTACCATTATTTGTCATGTAAATATGATGCTTAGTAGGTGAACATGCTTGACAGTCAATTCATTAGTCTAAAGAAGCAAATGTGTTATAAAGCGAACGTAAGGTGATTATGCAATACATTAGCAGTAGTTAGCGCCGTATGCTAGCGATCTTTTGTTATATTAATTAGGTTGATTAGGATTCTGTGATTTCAAGCAATTATCTAAATTAAAAATATTATTACCAAATGCACATGAAAATAGAACTTTAATGTTTAATATGTTGATTTAATGTTTTAACGGAAGGTTTTATTTAGGTAGTAAGTACTGTTCAGTTAGTTATGCACATTGAATAATATGTACAATTCTAATTGCGGTATTTTCTTGTGTTTACAGTTTTACAATGTTAAAAATAAACGAGAAAAGATTCATGAGATTAAAAGCCATGAAACTACAACTCGCCTGTTCACTGTCTGTCTAGCTGGAGAGAAAGTGACACGTCTAGTGAGGACAGAACAACCAGTGTGCGATCGAGAGCATCCTGACCAGTTGCATCACAGTCTGGTATGGAAACTGCTCAGTGGCTGACAGCAAAGCACTGCAGAGGGTGGTGAAAACTGCCCAGCGCATCACAGGGACACCACTCCCTGCTATTGAGAACATCCAGAGGAAACGCTGCCTACGTCGAGCTCGGAGCATTCTTAAGTACTCCTCTCACCCTGACCACAGACTGTTTAACCTCCTGCCCTCCGGACAAGGACCACAAGATTCAGGAACAGCTTTTTCCCTACAGCTGTCTCCTTACTGAACTCTGCCCTCTGACACCACCACACACACAGACTCCTCCCCCACATCACCACTGCTTCTGACTGATTTATTTATTATTTACAACAAGCAAAAAACAGTAAACTTGTTATTACTTACACTTCTGTCTGTTCATCCAGAAACACTGAGTAATCCATTTGCACACTGTAATATTTTCTATGCACTGTACTGTCCATGCACTAGTGTAAATTATGTTCATATGTTCTGTCTATAGTGTACATACACTTTTACATAATCCATCTGTATAGTATGTTCATAGTACACCTACCTGTATATCATACTTATAGTATTTAAAATCTTTAAATTATGTACATAATACTTATCTCTATACTTATTGTACATATTATAGACCTTGTATATTCTGTACTTACTGCTTATTGCACTTCTGGTTAGATGCTAACTGCATTTCGTTGCCTTGTACCTTACATGTGCTGTGACAATAAAGTTGAATCTAATCTAATCTAATCTATGAAGGGTTACTGTAAATGATTACACACACACGCACACACATACAAATACAAGTTAGTATTTAAACATTACACAAACAACAATGGTGTAGTTATCCCTTATGTGTCTGGTTTATCTGAAAACTTATAAGGATTTTCTACAAACACAACATTCCAGTCCACTTTAAAACAGGGAACACGCGTCAAAAACTAGTCCATTCTAAAGACAAGGTCCCCTCTCACAAACAGAGTAATGTAGTTTATGCAGTTCAGTGAAAAGTGCAGTGACAGTTATGTCGGTGAAAAAAAAAATAATAAATAAATAAAACAACAGTTTCACAAGAGGATGTATCAGCGCAGAAGAGCCAATCCTGGAGGACCTGAATCTGCAGTCCACCTCCACCTCAAAGAGAAAGGACACTCCTTTGAGGACAGCATGTCTGAATTTTGTCCAGAGAGGCCAGATGGTTTGAGAGAAGGGTAAAGGAAGCCATTTTTGTGAAAATGGAAAAGCCCTCGTTGAACAGAGGAGGTGGCCTCAGATTCATTTTGCCTAGTATTTATAACAGTGTTGTAAAACCTAAATCAAAAGAGCTTCACCCTAGAACAACAAATACAGCACCCGAATGGAGCAGTGTCACTAACGACCCTCCTGAGCCTTAACAACTCTCACATCAGGACTCAAACTCCCCTTTCATGACCAACGACCATGACACCAGAGCAGTCTGGTCCATCAGGTTTGGTTTCAGGGTAAACTCCACCCTCTAAAGATATAAGCTCAGCTCTTTTGGAATCAGAGATTTGTAAAATAATTTATTCCTTTTTAATTCACAATTTTTACAGTGTCCCAAATTTTTGGGAATCGTATTGGAATTTGTATTAAAGTCACTTGCTGAATTA
>JALDNG010003356.1:0-27984 GCA_024349245.1 Neodontobutis hainanensis | reverse complement strand
AATGTCCTTGGACATAATCCGTAGGTTTACATGCATCTTATTGGGACTATGCTGGATTAAGTTAGGGGTGGGCCTTATGACAAAAATGTTCTATCACAATTTATCGCAGGTCAAGATCATGATTTTATCACAATTCATTTTGATTTTGAATTTTGTATTGTTCCCTAAAACAAAGGACTACTACTGTTTCACTGCTTAGGTAAAAAGAATACAATTGTTTTACTGTCAATACCAATCTACATTACATATAAATATTTGCTTTAGTGTCAGAAAAAATTGTCTAGTTTGAGATTGCGGCGGTAGCGTCACTAAAGACAAAACAGGACAAAACACAAAGTGAATTAACACTTCGTTGTGATGATCTGAGGAAATGAACTGTGGTGTTTTAATTTATTTTGGCCTTCTAACAGCTATGTGTGGAAAGCACAACATAATGGACTTTTTTTTTTGTATATCCCATACAACTTGCTACTTCTCATAGCATAGCACATTCTCTTTTTCCATGAATAAAGTAACAATTATCTTATGGTCAACTGTAGCCAATCGGAAAAGAGGATTCAGCCAGATCTTGTGAACAGAAAGTTTTTATTTCATAACCTGGGCCAATAAATGTAACATAAATATACTTTGAACTCTCCATTTAAAATTGAAAACATTTTATTTATTTATTTATTAAATGTCAAGAGATGCAGTTATTTCTGACAAATGACTATGGCTTGATTGATGAGGTTATGCTTTGGTTTGGGTGACTTCAGGTAAATGAGGCCTGAAGAAAGCTGAATGGTCAGGTGTTGGTTTCACTCTGCTGTTATGTTTGGATCCACCCATTGGCAGTGCCTTACATAACGTGTGTTGATTCACATCTATTTCTTGACTTGTGCAACAGAGGAAAGTCTAAATGAAGCCAGCAGAGCCTCGCTGTTCCCCCTCAGTCCTGGTCTAAAACTCCTCCCAGGGTGTTTTACTGTCTTTAAACATCTCGCTCTTAATTAAATGCGCCTCACCCTGCGGCTGCTCTCTTTTATTACGGAAACCTCACTGCTTTGTGTGGCAGGGCCTATATTTACCCAGGCCACAGCACTTATTACCCCCCAGGCCTTTGAAGAGCTGATAAAATGCCTCTGCAGGAATTTCCAGTGGTTTGGATATGGCCCTGTTGTTTCGCATATTGTGGCCATAGTTCTTTGAGTAACTTTTAAGTGGTAGAAAACTGACATTGAATTCAGTTTGTGAGTGAGACTAGAATGCTATTAAAATACAATTTAAATATAAAATACAATATATTATGAACTATGTTTAGATCAGATTTGTCTTTGTCTTGACAGCAGCAACTGTTTCACAGTGAGTTTTAGGAAGAGAAGTCAGCTCAGAGAATAATAATGATATCCAGAGATAGGACAGGCAGGATTCTTTACACTGGGCCATATTTAGGCCCCTTTGACTGAACTCTGTTCCAAACCAAACCCTGGCTGCACTGGGTTCTGCAATGTGTAGGGCAGATGTAAACTACACAGCAAAACCCATCTGTGGAAGGAAGGAAGTGGAAGCAATGCAAGGTCTTCAAGGACAACAAAGCAGTACCAAGCTTTTCAGACGAGGGCCAAAAGAAACACTGTTAGCAGTGCACCGTCCTCTTTATGGGGTCCAAAAGCCTGCACCAGAAGCCGCACAGCTTGGGCTCTGGAACCCAAATCCTCGAGAGAAGCTGGACTCTCTACTACTCTGGAGTTGCCTGTGGTGAGAGGCAGCAGGCTGGAGTGGGCTACTCATAGCCCCTCGGCTCAGCGCCATGTGTTGGAGTTCACCCCATTGAACCCACACTGTTACATTGTAAATATTGTCTCTTCAATACAGAGAGACAATACATTAACTGGAGTAATAGAATATAACTGGAGTAATAGAATATAATCAGACTGGAGTAGAGTCTATAGAGACATGTTATTAATATACAATACAACGGAAACAGAAATTGCACTGTTTAAGACAATTTAAATCACTATAGCGCTCATTAGGAATCAGTGGGCTGCACAGGAGGCCTCTGCAGCAGAGTAGATTCAAAAATAGTGCCATAAAAAACATGAAACAACCTAATCTTTTTTAGTCTAGTGTATTTTTAAACACAACTGATTTCTGTTTCCTATCTTTTTTGCTCTTCATCTTGTGTTTATTGTCTGTCACTTCCAGTATTTTGTCCAAAAGTCCAAACTATCGGCATAAACCGGATGAACCGGACCTAGGTCCAGACTGAAACTTAAAAGCAGCTGTTTGGTGCTTGTTCCACAGCTGATCATTTTGGTTTAGACCAGACAGTGCAGGTGTGAAAGTGGCCTTTGTTTATTTAGACCATGCAGAGCAACTGCTAAGCATAACATCAGAGCCCTTGTAAAAGCCCTTCTCAGTCACATTTTGTGGATCTGGCGGAGAAGAGTTTTATATGATGGTGGCAAAGTGAAATGATGTCATACATGCAACTAAATAGACTCACTTTTTGTTGTTTTAAATGTGACTGTCAGTCTAATAATATAATATAATATACCACTTTAATTATCAGGCTGATTAAAAATGACTTAATTTTTACCATTATTGGTCAACAGTTCCAATAACTATCTATATAGAAACTAGTAAATATGTTTTCTTCTGCTCATTGTTTCTCATTCTCCAAACTCTCTCAGCTCTGACACATGCTTAGCTTTTACACACAATTGTGGGCACCATATTTTCAGCCACAAAAAAGTACATAGTTTGTTAAATAAGGCTGAGAGCACACGGTTCACCTCTGGAAGATTTAAAACTGCAAACTACCCTCAAGGCATTAACAGTTAAAGCTGCTGGTGCCCACACATGGTTCTTAAAATAGAGGCTGACAGTAAGCCACCACTGTGTAGGAAATGTGAGAAAGTGCTCTAGTCATTTTTGTATGAGGAAAACTACTGGAGGATGTGGAACAAGTAACTTTTGCAATTAATATTTCAGATTCCATAAATGGGCTTGAAGGTGGGGCAGAGCTGTAGCCGTTTAAAGGATTTGTAGTACAACATATTAAAATATACAATATATTAATAAACTATCAGTAATGTATTTTACTTTTTTTTTACTGTGCTCTATTGAGATTTAGTATGGGCTTGGTATTTTTTGTTGTAATACCTGGACTGTCCATTGGGGGAACAGGGGAGAGTGGGTGGTCTTACATCCAGTTCTAATATTACATCCTTGGCAAAATACAGCATTTACAACTATTTGACCTTGAATAGGATAAACCCTCCCCTATTTAATCAAATTGTTGAGTAGAGGCAGTTTACCAGTGGTGACTTGTACCAAACTGTATTGCAGTGACACAATGGCTTAGTGCGGCTCAGTGGAAACATAAAAGTTTGCCTATACTTCACTGGTTGTTAGTTTCACTAACCACATAACTGCCATACCATCATAGTTTGCTCTACTGATTATTTAAACTCTAATTACTAATTATTATAATTAGGTTTTTTTGCATTTTTACTCAGAAGCCAATTCCAACTTAAGTCAACACTTTAAAGCTGTTTGTGCCATGGCTTTTGACAGAGTGCTTTCAGCCTGTTAATGTATGTATATGCAGTGATTTGAAGTAAACCCCAGGGAAGTGTGAGCGGTTAAATCGGTTAGTGTGCAGAGATGTGAGGAATGAGGAGCTCAGTGTGTACTGCTGCCGGCTCTGAGTGAGTGTTCAAACACAGCTGAGTGTAAGTAGGCCAAGAAAACAGGCACGCTCTGGGGACAAGCACTCAGACAAGCACTGGACTTTACAAACTGTATCGACTTCTGAAGAATGCTGAGGGTCTTTCCAAAAAATGAAACCATCTAACTGCTGGTGACCTGAGACCCCTGCCCAATCGTGCACGGGTGCAGGGTTTATGACCCTAGTGTTGGTGCGCCATTAGTGTAGAATTGGCCTAATTTCACAATGTTCTCAGCTCTTGGACCAGTACTCACAGAATTGACTCATTATATAATGAAAACATTTTGAGCTTAAAGTTTATATAGTATAGTATAAATAAATTAAACTTCTCAGTGTTTCTGCTTCAGAATCACTCTCCTGTCAGTGTGCTGCTTCAGAACAGCTCAGCTCATGTTGTGGGCTGTGGCCTATTCCTGACTGATATCCATTTCACTGACAGAGGGTCTAAAAATGGCTGCTGGAGCATTACGTGATGCAACATTGGACTGGTCCCAGACAGTAACCCCTCACTACAACCAGATCTGATTACACAGCTCTGCAGCTTGCACATCCAGCTCACTGTCTCTGTCTGCCACGGTTGATGGGCTTGTTATTTTCCTCAAGATACTTGCAATTCAATATAAATTCTAACAATTATTACAGCACAGGATGTAAACTTTAGTAAGAAAATAACAAGCACAGTAATATTAACAGTTCGCAGTTTGCCTCTGCTGAGACTAAGAAAGATCAAAACACAAGTATCATCATTTAGAACTGGAGCCAGTCTGGACCCCTTTAGAGTAATTACTACCCATGATTAAGCTCAATGAATCACCTTAAACTAACCAATGCAAAAGGGGAATGTCACCACTGCACAAGCCGCCTCTGTTGCTCATTTCTTTATCTGTCCAGGTCATCTAGTGAGCCATTTTAACAGGTCAGACTGCAGGGAGCCCTGAGGTGTGGAACCCATCAGCATGCCGACCATTAGCAGCATTTCCATAGTTTCTCACATGCATGCTCACATTGATTCAGACTTGTTAATGAGGATGTCTTCACATTCAGCCGTGTGTCTGTTTAATGATCTACACATGGTCCTGGTCTGTGCCTGGAGCCCGAGGACACCAAGAAAGACCGTCTTGTCTCAAAAACATTATGCATGTCTATCACACAAACCAACTGGGCTTCACATCACTTTGCTTTCAATCACAGTCACTTTCCACTGGTGTAAACAGGTCACAAACATACTGCAAATGGACTGTAGTGTAGGAATAAAAGTAACTGTAGTGTTTTCATTGTGTGTATGCTCAGCTTCAGCAAAAATTACAAATGACTTGGAGTAGTGTGTTATTTACATTTAGTATTGATCGAACTTAATATATCACCATAGACTTACATTGAAGCGAGTTTTCCACATTCAACCTTTATTCACCCCTCTTTTTCAACTATTATATATAACACAAATTAAAATGTTTTCAAATTTTCAAAAATTCAACAATTACTTTGAGTAATTACGAATGCCTTTGATGTAAGTCATCGGTCTGTATCAGGGTGTATCCCTGTGTATCATCTTCTGTCCACAGTAGTGTAGTAGAAAAAACATGAAGCTACAGTGCAAGAGATGTGAGTTTGAATCTAACTGATCACATCCAAATGGTAGAAAATGAGATTCATTATCAACCACGTTTAACCAATGACTATTCAAATTATAGCAAACATTCAACCACTTCAGCAAAATTCAAGACCTAACCTCAGCATCACACACATTGATGTCAGCCATTGCCATTATTTCTAGTTGAATACTGTTACTGGCATAATAATGTAGTTGACTCACTTTGCGTCCACTTGTGTCCTGGTATTAGACTGTAACTTTTCCTTGAGTGCAGATCACCACCAGTTGCCCAGCTGATTAGGAGTTGCAGGATGACTCCACTGCCATGACATTTTCTCCAGAAGGGGTCTGCATCACTGCTTTCAGTCAAATCTGGCTCATTTTATAAATTTATAGCACATGCTGGAAATGCATTTATTTTACTGTTGTCAAATTTCCTCTTTAGAAGACTTTAGAAACAATGTGCTATAAACAATAGACGTTTCTGGACACAGACCAGACTATTATGTTTAAAGAATCTGATCATTACGAGTAGACTCAATAACTGCAATAAGAATTGCCCCATGGGGATAAATAAAGTTTTCTGAATTGGAATAACAACCACCTTTACAAAACTTTACTAATATTCACTTTTTCATTTAAACAAAACTGATTGATATGATTTTTTTCTTAAATTTCTGAATATATTTTGTGGAGCCTTTATCTTTTTGGTTCAGAGGCAGAATCAGTTGCTTTCTCTTCAGCTGCTCACAGGGCATTTCAAGTACCAGTGCCTGTGTAGTGTCCTGTCACATGCCACAAGTGCCTCAATGCCTCAAACGAATTTTTCTCTTGTTGAACTGGCTGTCTATGGTCAGCTATTGCAACAATTATTACAATCGAATATAGAAATGACAAAAATACTATTTTGTTATTTTGATTATTTTTTTGCAGCTGTAAGTTTTTATTACAGTTTTTCCCAACTGCTTACACACGTTTTCAAAACTGAGACTTTTTTTTTTTTAAACTCTACACACAATCCCAAAACTGCACACAGAAACTGCAAAATGCTTCACATCTCCTTCAGAATGTAACACTGCTGATTAGATGAAAGGAAAGCAAGTCAGTTCCTGTTAAATGTGTGTGTTTTAGGTAGAAAATTGTGTGTAGAGTTTTTAAAAAAAGTTTTATTATGCAGTTGAAAACTCAATCAAAGGATGAGAAACAGCTTATGGTTTTGGAGATTTGGTGTGTAGTTTGAACTTTAAGTGAGCGGTTTCAAAAATTTGTGTGTGATTAAAAGACTTTGTATGTAAGCAGTTTGAAAAAACTATTAGGTGTGCAGATCTAATGTACATTACAATATTCACACTGCTGCTATGTTATAAATGTTATGAATAAACACTTGACCCATATTTTTGCTCTTTTACCTCAGACGGAAAGCCCAGGGTCGTAGGTCACAACAGCAGTAGTAGGTCATTGGATTTAAAGTCTTAATAAAGTACATTAATGAAAGAGCTCATTAAAAGCTGTATCCCACCACAGACTGGTATTGATTCTGGAACCTTGAACACTTTAAATGAACGGCAGGGAGCCATTTAAAGGAAGTGAGTGACAGTTTGACAACCAGTTTTTATTTTATGAAAGAGCTGCAAATGTGCTTATACAGTTATACAGTGCTCTTAATTTTACCGTGGCAAAATTTGTGATTTTTTTTTTTGGCAATTCTTCTGAGAATGATACATGAATGACACAAAAAAACTATAGTTAGTGTTTGGGTGAAGCTATTTATTGTCAAACAATTGTGTAGGAGCCATTGGCTACAAAAGATAAATATTTGTTGTCTCCACTAGGGGTCATTACTGGTCTAGGCTACACACTATAAAGGTGGGAACCTTTGTGAAGGTGTGTGGCTAGATGGAACCAGCACACAGTTTGTTGACCGCTTATATGTGACTACACTTGATGGTGATGTATGGATTTTTTATTGTTATGTACATGGATTACACTGCTTATACGGTTTTTAATAACTTTAAATAATAAAGAAGTAAACGTTGATTTGCCTCGGAAGGGTTTGTACCCATCTAGCAGTGAGTTAGCTTGTCAGCTGATGGATTCTGTCGGCAACAAGGACAGCTCAAGTTTAAATTGGCTGTAACAAATTGTGTTTACTTTTTAAAAATCATAACATAAACTACCCAAATGTCCCTGATAAAAGTGTACGCACTCCACTAATACAGTGTATTACAGTGTGCCACCTTTAACATCAATGACAGCCTGAAGTCTTTTGTGGTAGAGGCTCTTTATTTTCGCAGATGGTAAAGCTGCTCATTCTTTTTGGCAAAAAGCCTCCAGTTCCTGTAAATTCTTGGACTGTCTTGCATGAACTGCATGTTTGAGTTCTCCCCAGAGTGGCTCAATGATATTGAGGTCAGGAAGCTGAGATGGTCAGTCCAGAACCTTAACTTTATGCTGCTGTAGCCAATGTAGCCTTTAGGTTTTTGCCATGTTGGAATGTCCAAGTACATGCCATGTGCAGCTTCCGAGCTGATGAGTGTAAATTTTTCTCCAGTATTTTCTGAAAACATGCTGCAATTTTGACCAGGTTTTCTTTGCCTTTGTATATGGCGTTATTGCATAGCAACTGTTCGGTCTCATATTCGGACAACAGCTGTCACTGTGGGTGACTTGTGTTGGGAAACTTAAATTTTTACCGCAAATTCAACGACATCATAACAAATAAATAATTATGTAGCAGAAAATTAGTAAACTGTCACGGCCGATGGCCCAGGAGCAGGAAGACTCCAATGCAAGCCCACAGAGTCAGGTATAACGGTTAACTAAAATTTATTTAAGGATAAAATAACCAAAAGAACCTCCAGAAATTCAAAATAACCAAGGCAAAGGTCCGAGCGTACACAAACCCCAAAATTACACTGAAAACACAGGTAAAGAATCTCGAGGTAACATATACAAAAACAGACTAGGAATTCTACCAAAAATCATAAGGACCTCAGACAAGACTTACAGGTACAGAGACAATGACCTGGCACTGAGGGGAAGGACAAACAGGTATAAATAGACACAGACAACAAGGGACAGGTGAAACATATTAGGCCGGAGCAGGTAATTACACAAGGCAGGAAGTCAATCTAAGACACAGACAAGGGCAAGACATATCAAAATAAATTCCATGAACTAAAATACAGAAACAATATCAGATACACTTACAAAGAACAAATCAGTACAAAACTAAGACAAATACTCAACCAAACAAAACAGACAATAACAACACATGAAACCTGACAGTACCCTTCCCCCCCAACAAAAACATCCTTAGACGTCTCCTGGGTGGGCGGGGGTCAGGACAGAGGGAAACAAGTCACTTGGACAATGGCACAGGGACACACTTGGGAAAGGGCTTGAGGAGAACAGATGCGTCGGGTCCGGCCCTCCTGTTCCCCAGGCCGGACCCCTCGTCCCCCCCTGCGCTGGGAACGAAACAGAGGTGTCGAATCCAGCCCTCTGAACTAGTGGCTGGACGGGACGCTTGGGGAATGCTTGATGAGTTGGGTCCGGCCCTCTGAAACTGGTCAGCCGGACGGGCGCCGGTAACTGATGTGGCACTTCTGGCCCTCGGAACTGGTCGGCCGGACGTGGTGCTAGTGGAATGGTAGGGGATGCCGGGATAGGCACCAGGGAGGATAACAATTGTGCCGGGAAGGACACACTCGGACGGGACACTCGTAACCAGAAGGGACACAGGACACTCGGAACCAG
This sequence comes from Neodontobutis hainanensis, assembly GCA_024349245.1. NCBI lineage: Eukaryota > Metazoa > Chordata > Actinopteri > Gobiiformes > Odontobutidae > Neodontobutis > Neodontobutis hainanensis. Next base: position 18,922 of record JALDNG010003356.1, on the reverse strand, counting down.
AAGGGACACAAAAAACTCTGACCCAGACTAGAAACAAAAACTACTGAAAACCAGATTGGGAGGAGAACAAAAAACTCAAGACCAGGCAGGGACAAAAAACAAAACAAATAAAACACACAGGACCAGGCAGGGACAAAAAATAAATAAATAAAAAAATAAAAAAAAACAAACACAAGACCAGGCAGGGACAAAAAAATAAAAATAATCAGGAGGCGAGGGGGAGGAATCGGACAGGGCTGGCCACGGGAGTAAAGGGAACCGGACGGGGCTGACCATGGGAGTAAAGGGAAACAGGGATGACCAGACGTAGAGACCGTAGGGGGATGACCGTAGGGAAGACCAGAAGAGGGATGACCAGACGTAGAGACCGTAGGGGGATGACCGTAGGAAAGACCAGAAAAGGGATGACCGTAGGGAAGACCAGACGAGGGATGACCAGACGTAGAGACCGTAGGGGGATGACCGTAGGAAAGACCAGACGAAGGAAGACCAGACGTGGGATGACCGTAGGAAAGACCAGACGTGGGAAGACCGTAGGGAGGACCAGATGCGAAAGAACCAGACGCAGGATGACCAGATGAGGGATGGACCAGACGAGGGAGGAAAAAAACAGGCCTGGGGAAGAAGAGTCCTGAGAGTGTTTTAAGTCTCCTGAAGGCCCAGGGGGATGCCCACAAATCCCAAAGACTCAGGTGAAGTTCTGGGGCTGAAACAAAAACTCAGGCAGGAAAAAAATGCAGGAGCTCTGGGGTTGCGGAGTCTCAGTCAAGGCCAGGTCATTCTGTCACGGCCTATGGCCCAGGAGCAGGAAGACTCCAATGCAAAACCACAGAGTCAGGTATAACGGTTAACTAAAATTTATTTAAGGATAAAATAACCAAAAGAACCTCCAGGAATTCAAAATAACCAAGGGCAAGGTCCGAGCGTTCACAAAACCCAAAAAACAAAATATACAACAAATTACAAATTACAATGACAACAAGGGACAGGTGAAACATATTAGGGCGGAGCAGGTAATCACACAGGAGGGAATGACACAAGGCAGGAAGTCAATCTAAGACACAGACAAGGGCAAGACATATCAAAATAAAATCCATAAACTAAAATACAGACTTGAAACAATATCAGATACACTTACAAAGAACAAATCAGTACAAAACTAGGACAAATACTCAACCAAATAAAACAGACAATAACAGACATGAAACCTGACAGTAAACTATTATCATTATTATATTAACTAATATCATTGTTGTTAACTATTTTACAGTCTACAAAACACAGCATATTCATTACTATGTAGACTACTTTTCTCAGACAGTTGTATTATATTGTTCCTTAAGCTTGTTTGTAAATCACAACTCTCTCTTTGGCTGATGACAGACTGAAACTGAGAAAGCAGGAGAAGGGATGTTTAGCAATTCCCTCACGCTTAAGCAGGTAACCTAACTAGAGCAATCCGTGTTAAGTTACAGACATGTGGAAGACTGCTAACCATGGCAACTGTGTGATTGACACACAGTCTACTGACAAAAGAGTTACCAGCAAAGTGTGCTGCTTTGGCTTTATTATTGGCATTGACGGTAAGAAAGAAAAACAGAACAAACGGAACAGGAAGAGGGGAAAACTGGGATTAGTTTTAGTGTTTTTGCCGATATATCCTGGGACATGGGACTGTCCCAGCTAAAACGCGACGTATGGTCACCCGACACAAACAGAATGAGTCCAAAATTAAAATGCTAGGATAAGACAAAATAATTATTTGTTTAAGTCAGTCAGTCTGCATAATTGTTGATTAAACAGATGCTGAAATCTGCAAATGATCTCCTGAGATATCCATCTTCAGGCGGGCATGCCTGATCCGCTGTGGCCCAACTTCCTTTCACTTCAGCCAATGGGCACTGAGCCCGCCCTACGTAAAAACCATAGATAGTAAATAAAAATGGATGTAATCTGCCCATTGGTCCCCTATTTACTGATATGACTCTAATTCATGGGCAAAAATGGCGATTACATCCGGACATTTCAGACTCCTTCGTCAGAGGATGTTACTAAAATGGGCAAAGGGAGTGTTGCATCGCAAGCGCGCGTGCGTGGTTAATTACGCCCACTCGCGTTGCCGAGGCTAAGGCTAATGCTAACCTGTTGCTAACACCAGGCTAACGCAAGTGGAGCTCTCCCGTTCCAGCTACATTTTTTTCACAGTGGGATTTTCCGCCTCTCTTGTTGCCATCGTTACACTGCTCTCGTTCATCGATAGTAGGTGGACTTCATGACTTTGATTGCATTTATCAACTAATTTGAAATTAACTCTAATGGCTGTTAAAACTTTTTTATTCTTTATGATAATTTTATTAGCTGTTTTACTTGTAAGACCACTAAAGAAAGCAAAGACTTCAAACGTATAAATACGTTTATTCCTACTTCTGTTTTTTGTGCATGTTTTGGGGATTAAGCTATAATATTGAAAGATTGTTATCTGTCACATACTTTTTCTAAATAGAGTTAAAACATTTATTAAATGTACAGAAAGAACCTGTAGATTATGCAATTAAAGCCATATTATAAATACTTCTAAATTAAAATAAAATGATAAAATGATTTTAGATTCATGAACACGCTATGTTTCTCTCTATAATATGTTATATAGTTAATATTTTGTAAGCTATAACATAGCATATTAATCTAACTTTTTCTATTGTAGTTAAAAAGATGTAAAACATCACTTCTCACATTGCTCACTCCCAAGAACCCATTGCCCAGACAAGTAAGTGCAGTTACATGTTACTTGGGAGACTATATTTTACTTAGTTACAGCCACGTTATGCATAGCTCTCTTGTAGTTTTCAAGATGGACCTGCCCTCTGCTCCCCTCCTTCTGCCTTCTTCACCTGGAAAGCAGAACTCCCAAGAACATGCTGCACAGACAAGTAAGTCCAATTATGGCTGCATATTTAACCTTTTTTTAATTATTATTTTTTGAACGACTCAATTGTAACTTTTTCACATTCATTTATCCATTCTTTTCACATCTAGAAACTGTGTGGATCATTGGTGACAGCCATGTCCGGCGTGGAGCCCAGAGAGCTGCAGCAACAACACTTGCCACCTCAGCAATCCACATGCCCGGGTTTGCTGGTTTGGCCTTCGTTGGAGGGGGCTCCTGTCCTTTTTGAGGGCACGTTGCAAAGAAGATCAGTGCCGGAGGTCCTCCTGATTCACTGAGCTGGGAATGACCTGAGCATTTTGTCCAGTGTCAAGGGTGAAGATAGAAATAGCAAGGATGGGATGAGGAGTTTAAAATGACTGCTGCAGGACGGGACCCTGTGGAAAGTCAGAAAAACTCAAATAAAAATCACACTAAACTAATTCAAGTTGGGCTGTCTTGGTTGAAAGCCCACTCACCACGACTGGTACACAACACAATGTTAACACAATGTCAGTCAACATGTTGTGTCCACAGTCAACTTGACACCACAAAAGTAATAGTAATCTATGGCCGCGTCCCTCGCAGGAAGTATAACGAGTGCATCTCAATAGAAAAATATTAACAAATTAGTAAACTAACAAGATTAGAAAAACAGCTTTCAGTCAGTCTGCCTTTTCTGTTCGAGCTTCTAAACAATTAAACATTATTCCAAATACCATCAGAGAAATTAATTTAAGTGGATTATTTTACTCTCTTTTAAAAATGTGTCTCTTCTACGGAGCCCCTCTGGTCTCACTATGTAAAAAAAAATATATGTAACTAAGTCGTGGCCACGAGATACGCTAACTTCGTGGCCACGAGTTAAGCTAAGTCGTGGCCACGAGATACGCTAAGTCGTGGCCACGAGTTAAGCTAAGTCGTGGCCACGAGATAAGTAAATATGAAAGCATGCACACTAACTCTGCCGCCCATAAGGCTCATCGTACAGCCAGATGGAGGTACCGTGACCTAAGCCTACAACGCCTCTACTGACGTTTATCGTAGGCTACACAGACATGCTTTTCCAAAATGTCAAAGACTTCAATAATTAATAAACCAGTCTGCACACTACTATAGACTATCTTAAAATCACAATCAGAAATACTTTATTGATCTTTATTGATATCGATAACCTTTGTTATTTAAATGGACCCTGTACTGTAGTGCAATGTAATACTTCACATTCTGTGCAATATTATCTGTTTTAATATTCAGTGTAATATAGTTTGCTGCAGTTCTGCTTCTATTTATTTACTAGTACTGTTCATCACAATCAATTCAATTCTGTTAATACAGTAATGTAAATCTTGTAGGCTGCATATCCATGGTCCTTTATATCTCTTCTTCATATTTTATAGCATATATTTATTTAGCATATACTTTTACATGTGTATAGGCTACTTGTTTATTTACCAACTTATATTATTTATATTTTTTTAAATGTCTTGATGTGCACATCAACTGTGACACAATTATGTCCCCTGGGTTATCGATATCAATAAAGATCAATAAAGTATTTCTGATAGTGATTTTAAGATAGTCTATAGTAGTGTGCAGACTGGTTTATTAATTATTGAAGTCTTTGACATTTTGGAAAAGCATGTCTGTGTAGCCTACGATAAAACGTCAGTAGAGGGCGTTGTAGGCTTAGGTCACGGTACCTCCATCTGGCTGTATGTATGAGCCTTATGGGTGGCAGAGTTAGCGTGCATGCTTTCATATTTACTTATCTCGTGGCCACGACTTAGCGTATCTCGTGGCCACGACTTGCGTATCTCGTGGCCACGACTTAGCTTATCTCGTGGCCACGACTTAGTTACATATATTTTTTTTTTTACATAGTGAGACCAGAGGGGCTCCGTACTCTTCAGATCAGACTTGTCAGTATTATAACCCTCTGTGCCCTGCTGTTTTAACAACTTCTGTTTCTCTTTGTTTAATAAGATGTCTGTAGTGTAATGCATCTGATGCATGATTTCTATTTGTCCTTTTTAATATTGTCATTAATAATGTTTCTGATAAAGCTGCTGCTCGCTTGTGACTACAATTCTACTACACCTACAACTACAGTTCTACAATAACCCATTTGGACTAATTTTACTCTGGCATATTATACAGTTGTACTGTTGGTCAGTATGTACTGTCCTTGTAATAAAGATGACACATAAAGTTTTAGGTACCCTCAAATCAGTGCAGAAGCTATCCCTCTCAAAGTGTTGACTGCACAACCGCCTGGAAGAGGTAGGAGTCCAGTCCTGTCTCCTCATCTTCAACACCCACTGGTCCAGTCTGTCTGGATCACCTAGAGGAAAACGAAAACTTAAAACATACAGAAACACATTAGGTGCTATTATAACCTTAAAAGGTTACCAAACTAGTACAATACATATAGTGTTACAATAACAATTGCAGGGCAGGGTTAGGGTAGATAACAACAGGCTTCACATAAGATCATGGTCATAAGCTTGTAATAATTTCTATTTCAGATTTATAAATATTAAAATAGTAGTTTATACCTTAGATGTATTGAACAGCACTAGGTTCTAGGTACAGTTGTCATACTTTATAACACACTCTGAAGGCAGTTCAATATAAGAGCATCAGAGACACCTTCTACACGTCCCAAACGGAGCTAATACACATAACGCTAGTGCAATCTTATGTGCAATAACGACTTCATAGAAAAAGTTAATAACTTTTTTTTGCGAGATAATCTTACATTATCTTAACACATAATAATAGCACGTTATTTTCAAAAGTCATTAGCGGTGGGCTTCAGAGCATTGACGGTAGCCTACCGGAGCGTATTTTCTACAGTCATTGTGTAGAGCACCCGGTGAATAATACAGTTATATCACGTAGCGCTCATTTGCCCGTTATATGTCCAAGCCATAACATGCTTAATCCGATCACTTAAAAAAGTATTACAGCTGACATTAATAAATATATTGTTTTGCTGTTAAACTTGTTTAATAACCATGTTCGTAATGCAAATAGTGTTTTTGAACCTTAATATATTGTATATCTGGATCTTTTTTTTAAGCATAAAGCAAAGCCAGTAAAAATAAATTTTAAATTCTACCTTAATTGTATTATAATTAACATCGAATTCTAAATTACCGTACTCGATGTCATTTTGATGGGTTAAAGTTGTTAGCTCGGCTAAATAGCTAAGTAATGCTATATATTTAGCCGTGTAAGAGCCCTCAAAACCACCCATAAAACCAAGAAAATAGTATTACTCACCGAAAAACTGAAGACCACACTTCTTGGGGGGTCTGTTAGTACAGCCAACAGCACAGCAAGCCATTTACACAACTTTCTTCTTAAATACTCAGAGAACAGCCGACGGTAAAGAAGCCTGACACACTGATCGCTTAACATGCGCCAAACCAGCAAGTATCACGGAGGAGCTAACTAGCCACTTGTTAGCCAGCTAGCCACACGGCGTGCGCGAGGCTCGGTGATTGACACATGCAAGTCAAGATAACCACACCCACAATTATGCACAAAACTAAACTTTTCAGATAGCATAAACGGACGTAATAATCAAAAATTCACCCCCCCCCCAGAGTTGTCACATGGTAAAAACTTAGCTTAAAAACTTACCTAGAGACAGGTGCCATCTTTTGTACCTGGCTGTAAACATGTTTTATACACCCGTAAAGTCGCCATTGGGTTTATCCTTTTATTTCCGCTTTTGGAGCCTGCCCTCTGGTGGACGGCGGTATATTGCCGTATTTCGAGGTATTTTGACGTATGGCGGCGCCTTACGCAGGGACCGTTTAGGAGGCTCCATCTGAGACGCTTGGTTAAAAACTAGCCTGGCCAGCCGCAACTAGCTCTTTTTCTATACAAAGAAGTTTCTCTGGTTGCTTGCATTTGATTTCAAGGGTAGGGTTTACAAGAGGAATGTTAACCAACCAACCAGCAAAAAAAGGCGACACTACACCTATGCCTGTTGTCAACAAGGAAGCTGCTAGTTAACATGTGCAGCAGTCGAACAGAGACCAGAACGGTTTCATAGTTTTATACTTTGCAGGTTATTCCAAACTGAGGCAAGAGCAGAAATAAACTAACTCTCGATAGCAGCTAGTCATACACAGGTCACATAGCCTGCAGGGCCCGTGGGTTGGGTTGGGTAAAGAAATTGTCGCTTTATTTGTGGGGTGGGTCATAAAAAAACATGTTGCGTGCAATTCCCTATAACCTATAGCCAAGGCAAGGAAAGGCAATTTTATTTCTATAGCAAAATTCACACACTGGGTAACTCAAAGTGCCTTACAGAAATAACAGACAATTTACTAAATTAAAAAACAAATGAAAAATTTTAACATTTTAACAAACACTTTAAGTTAGAGTGTAGGCAGAGCTAAAGAGGAAGGTTTTTAACCTCCCGTTGAACATTGATCAAGTTGAGGCTTGTTTTACTTCATCTGGAAAGGCTGTTCCAGATTTTTGCTGCATGAAACTTAAACTTTGCTTCACCCTGTTTAGTTCTAAGTCTGGGCACGAGCAGAAGGCCTGTCCCAAATGTTCTCAGAGTCCGAGGAGGCTCATAAGAAACTAGCATGTCAGAAATATATTCTGGTGCTTAATTATTAAGCAGTGTTGTTTTAAAATCTATTCTCTGAGCAACAGAGATTTTAAGACTGGCCTAATGTGGTTGTACTTCCTGGAGCAGCCGCGTTCTGAATAAGCTGCAGTTGTTTTAATGCTTGTTTTGAGAGACCAGTTAGCAGTAGTCTAACCAAGTAGTCTAGTCGAGGTGACTGCTGACACTTTCTCTTTGTTTATGTTCCCAAAGATGATTTGTTCAGTCTTATTTCTGTTTAGTTTGAGAAAATTATTTTGCATCCACACATCAGTCTATTCGTGAATAGATTGGTCCATTTTTACCTGCTGTGAGTGAAATGTAAATCTGAGTGTCATCTGCATAATTATGATAGGATACATCACAGCTGTGTATTAACTGGCCTAAAGGAAGCATGTAAAGATTGAATAATAGGGGCCCCAAGATAGACCCCTGTGGAAACACACATGTCAGGGCCATTTGGTCTGATACACAGTTACCCACTGTATAAATATTAAGAAATATAAATTTTCATAATTTATTAGGTTCTTTGATAAAGTTACAATACGTAGGCCTACGTAGCAACGTAACATGTGTGATGTCCTATAAACTTTAGCCTTACTCAAAGTGCCAAGCAGCTCGCTGCCAGCAGAGAAATAAAATAAAATTGAAGATGGAAGAGGAGGTGCGGGAGAAATTAAGGTTGGGAATTTACATCATTAAAAGAAAAGAAGGTCAAGCATTACATTTATGAAAATAAATTCTCAATTCCTTGGATATCTTTTTATATCCCTTTCCTGTTTTATACAGTTCAATTACCTTTTTCCACAGATCCTTTGACAATTGTTTTGCTTTTCCCATGACTCAGAATACAGAAACATCAGTACAGCACTAGATGAGAGAACTTAAAATATACAGTATATCTTGAAGAAGTCAATAGAAAATTTTATGGTTAATTTCTGGTTAGTTTGTGCAGTGGGGCTACAGGGGTAAACAAAAATTAGATTGGGGCCAAATACATAGCTAATTAACTATATCTGACAAAAAATTTTCATTATTTTATTTCTTTTTCTTTTTCATAAAGACTTATCAAATCCCAATTTTCACAAAAAACACTATTTAAGAGTCCAGTATGATTTAAAATAACGACTTTATAAAATGTGAACCACAAAGATTACTATGACAAACAAAATGTGCAAGAAAGCTTTTTATTTTAAAGGCTCAGATTGAAGTTTGACCTGTCTGGTATTGTTCTGTAGTTGTGCTCTGGGAAATGTTTGGCCCATGTGTAACATGTGGCCCTCAGACTGTCCCCATTCAGCCAGATTAATGATGCATTGACATGAAACCTCCACTGTTGATTGAGCAGAAGTTAGAGTAATAATAAGACTAGGTCAGGCTGGTAGAAAGTAAAAAATTGAAATTGTAGCCTTCTGCAACAGCGTAATCCATAAACAGATGTGATGTAACTCTCAAAAGGATAGAGAAAACAAAATATTTTATTGGAAATGCTTTGTAGTCAGTAAATAGTGTTACAAAAAAATAACTTCGGTCAAATTGTTTTAGTATGACTCAATCCCTAAATTGGTAAATAAATATAAAATTACTTTTTGTTAAAGCTGTGATATTTGAATGTCCCTTTTTGAAATGCAAGACTAACTTCCACTGACTACTGATTGGAGAAATATATTGACCCTATAAACTTGAGTCCAGACTCCTGTGTACTCCCTAGTGTAGGCAGTGGTTGTGTTTGCTGTGGGACAGTGCTGAGCCATGTTGAGCCAGTCATGGGACAGTCTGATGACAGCAGAGCTGAATGGTGTTCAAGAGCAACGTGAAATTAGCTGGACGGGTGCACACTCTGTTACAGTCACTGCTCTGTCTACTGTCACCGTTACAAAAAAACTCTGCACACTGTTTCGACGAGACTCAAGAGCCTTTTAATCTGAAAAAATATTTAAAAGAGGATGTAGTTCTTTTGGAACACCTGGTGGTGCTGATGTAGATTGCAGGTCAACACCTCACACTCTTCCCTTTTAGAGAAATATGGTAGCCCTACAAGGACATACTGTTGTCTATGAACAACGCCAGTGGAAAATGGTCTGATAGTGATTACACTTCAAAAATTATAAAACAAAATTTATTTAGTTCATAAATGTCCTGAACCATCATGTAAGAATCTGTGCTCAAACAGAATGAATGTGTTCATTCTGTTTGAGCACAGACAGAATGAATGTGTTCAGTTTGTCCCTAGGCAGCCCTACAGGATCAGAAGAGAGAGATTCCACTGGGTATTTATCAAAAACAAATGCAAAGAGCATTATTTTCATATGGTGTGCAATCTATTTTGTTGCATTGTATTTGTACATGTGTAATGACTGTCTGTCTGTCTGTCTGTGTATGGACTATTGGGTTCCATTTTGTCAAATGTTGCTAGAACACATTTCACACAATGCACTTGTAAATTGTCTCCATTTGATTATCTGGATAATATGTTTTTCTTTTTTGCGCTGTTTCTCTAAATAAAAAGACAGTTTTACAATAAATACTTTCTCTAAAATAACGGTTGCTTCCTTTGGCAAGGTGATTGGCAGATGGCTACAACAATGTGTCACTAATTCTACCTCAGTCACTGATCCCTTTGTAGCGAATTTTTATTTTTGCTGATCACATCTCCTCCTGTAGTTTGTCTAATGTTTCCATCTGTCTGTGACATTATGAATGTGTGCTGTTCTGAATAAAGGAAGCAGAGACGGTGATGAAGTCATGCTTTAACCCCTAAACATCTGCCAGGTCCAGTAATTATTACCGTCTGCACTCTGAGGTCACCTTTCTTTCTCTCAGACAGTGCTTTTTTCCACATGAGAACAATCCTTTTGGCCCCACACAAACACAATTTGAAACAGGATGCATACAGAAGGAACATGGCAGTCATAAGTTATTCGCTAAATTTGAGGATGAGTGTATTTTCAGTGTTGTTAGAGTTGCATACGTCGCCTCAGGCCGAAGCCACATGAGTTAGGCTTCCTAAGTCCTGACTGTGGACAAGGCCTGGGTCTGTCTCAGGTGTCAGTGCTGCCTCACACAACAGAAATCTGATCACATCCCACTCATAGGTTGCTGTTTTCCAGTCATACTGTCTCTCCAGACACATACACAATATAATATGTTTGATATTTTTGTTGCTTTTGCAGAAATCATTGTAGACAGATTGACAAATCAACCGTAATTTTTTTCTTGTCGTTTACAGGGTCGACATGTCAAGACTGGACAGCTTGCAGCCATCAAAGTCATGGACGTCACCGAGGTCAGTCAACTACAGTCAAGTCAACTACAGTCACACATATCTAAATGTCAAATCAGGGGCCTCACCTGGTAATGTTCATACCACATTCCTGGGCCACTTGGGATTGATTACGGCCCAGATCCTTTGTAGACTATATAGTACCAATATGGATTTTTAGGGCCGATATTAGGGGGAAGTGAAAAGCTGATATCCCAAAATGAAGCCAAAAACCAAAAACACTGTAAATATCTACTTTTGGTCCTGTTAATACAATTCAATCACTTAACAGTCAGAAAGTTGCTAATTCTATGAGGCTATAATGAAGATACCACTATAGAAGGTGTCACTTGGTAGACTAAGTATAATAATAGTATAATATACTATAATATATTAGCATTATTATTTTTGTGTCATTTAAGTTATACCTATTACTGCCTATTGACTCCGCACCACCTCTCACTCAGACCAGTCAGCTTGTGTTCTCACAAGAATTAAATTATAACTATCAAAAAATGGTGAGTTTGAGGAGCACAGACAAGACACTGCTATGCTTTGCATTGGCCCACTGTTCTCTTGGCAGATGCACATGATATCTGGTCAATACTACTAAAGTTTAAAAACACTGATCTGATGCATCATCATTGTAATCATAATGTTTTATTTACATGCGTTCTCATTCTCTACCCTCTTTTCTCTGCCATAAAGATATTAAATTTAACGTCTGTGCTCAGGTGAAAAGCCATTAGTAGCCTTGTGAATCAGCAGCGGAGCATTTTCTAATAAAGAATACGTTTACTTCAAGGAAACTGTATTTTATTAAGCACACATGAGATAATGTTTTAATGCTGGTATATTTAACGGTTACATTACATTCATTGTCAAAGTTTTAGCAAGATTATTACGCTAGGTTATTCTAACTTTAGCTTCTAACTAAAACACAGCTAGCTCTTCCACAACCAGCTCGCAATGACAAGCGGTTTAGGGCTTAAATAAGGAAAAATGTTGTTTTACAGACCAGTTATAAACATACCACTGACAAAACACTGAGCAAATGTGCTTGGCCTGTGCATAAATGTGACATGATAACAGCCTGCAGCCCTCTGCTGGACAAACAGCACAACTACATTATTAACAAATAAGCACATGGCTTGTTTCCAACACTTCATATGTCAAAAATAGAATAATAATATTAGAGTATATCATCAAAATTTTGGCTGATAGTCGATATAAGTCTAAGGACCGTTCTCGTCCAATAATATATTGGTTGGGCTCTAATCCTTTGACCTGTGTCATTGCCCTCTCTCTCACCCTGTGCCTGTCTTCTATATAAAAAAAAAAAAAATCAAAGTTGTTTTTTGTCCAAAAGTCTGTATCTGAAAAGCTTCAGTCTGTTCAATCGGATGCTCTCACTCCTAGTCCTAGAGTCAGTGGCTTGTTTTACAGACTTTCTATGGTCCACTGACCAGTGTATGTTGATACTGACATCACTTGTCTTCTGGCTGAAGGTTTGCAAGAGTTTTGAAGCCAGTGGACCCAAACAGTTTCTCTTGGAGTTTACTTTTCAAAATGTCCAGGTAAAATGCCAGAAGTCCGGTATTGCATTTAAATTGGTTCATGGAAATGGTAATTCAATTGTCCCAAAGATTTTCACATGCTTTAGTGTATTTTTACTTTTATTTCAATGTAAACAGTGTTTTCAATAAACACAGACACAATTAATATCTATTCTTCAGCAGATGTATTAAACTAAACCAGGATTAAACCTGGACTAAATCAGATCTAAACCAGGTCTAAACCAAGAATAAACCAGGTAAACCAGGACTAAAGCAGTAGTAAATTTTTGAGAGCTAAAGACAGGTCTGTAAGGGAGTTGACAGAGCGCTGACATGTCCCATGAAAACACCACAGTCCCATCTGCTCTGTGACCCACATACCACTTCTTGTTCTATAGTCAGACTGGGACAGAGCTCTGTGTTTGTACGTCTGTCCATCAGTTTAGGCTCCTATATGGACCTTTTTGTCAAATATAAGTAAAAACACATTGGCACTAGTCAGGACAGATTTTCATTTAATTCGTTTTATGTACTATCCTAAGTAGTACGTCATTGCTAATCATTGACAAATTATTGTGAGGTTTATTAGTACCCTGGTCCACCAGAATGTAAGTCAATCAGGGGATAAAGATGGAAGAGATTTAAAGAAATCCAAAAAGGGCTGCCATATACTGTAAAACTTGTTGGAGTCGCCTTTCATAGAATATTTAATCTTCTCTAATTTCAGAAAAGACAAAACATCCGTTAACCATTGAGCGCTGGAAGGGGCTTTTGTAGATTTCCAGTGGAGGAGGAGATGTCGTCTTGCCAATAAGGATGTAAAAGAAAAGAGGTCTAATTGTTTTGGTGTAAATCTATCATAATCCTCCGGACATCCGAATATGGCAATATGGGGAGAGATAGTAACAGTCGTCTCTAGTATTTTGGAAACAATGTCAAAGTACCTCCGCCAGAAGGAAAAAACTAATGGGCAAGAATAAAACATATGAGTTAGATTGCAGGGAGAGGTATGGCATTTATCACAGCTGTCGGTGACAGTGGGAAAAATCTGTGACAAACGTGCCTTAGAGAAATGGATCCTATATAATACTTTGAATTGTATCAAAGTGAGACGGGCACAAGTTGAGCTAGAGTGAATTTTGTTGAGGGCAACGTCCCACCAAGCGTCATGCAACTCCAACCCAAGTTCACCCTCCCAGGCAGCTTTAACTTTAGTAATGATTGAGGTATCATGATTCAGGAGTTTGTTATAGATTTTGAAATGAGTGACTTCTGGGATCCGGAGAGAGAAACTCTTCCCACAATTGGAGTGGGGGAGGAGAGGGAAAGGCTGGAAACAAGGATTTGGCGCAGTGTCTGATTTGGAAATAGCGAAAAAGGTGAGATGGAGGGAGTTGAAATTCACTAGACAGATCTGCAAAGCTACGGAAAGTATCATCTCTATAAAAATCTTTAAAAGTTTTCAGGCCTTTGTCATACCATGTGGAAAATGTGGGATCAGATAGTGCAGGTTGAAACAAATGATTTTTTAGCAAAGGGGCAGAAATAGATGGAGAGGTAGAGTTAAGATACCTTCTAAGTTGGAACCAAATTTTTAGAGTGGAAATTAACACTGGGTTATCTATGAAGCCGGAGAAGTTGGTAGGGATAGGGGAGGTGAGCAAAGCGGGCAAAGAGGATGAGCGGCATGAGTGTACCTCTAACTTACACCAAGGGGGATGTGTGGATGTAGACCAAAATGAGATTTTATGCATATGTGATGCCCAGTAGTATAATTGCATATTTGGGAGAGAGAGTCCGGCATTGAGTTTACATCTCTGTAGGACTGATTTACTTATTCTGGGTGCCTTTCCACACCATAAAAAGCTAGATATATCCTGGTCAATAGTTTTGAAAAAGCGCTTTGATAGGAATAGAGGGAGACTTTGGAATAAAAATAAGAACTTGGGAAGAATGTTCATTTTAACTGTGTTGATCCTACCTATAAGTGATAACGGCAAGCCCCTCCATCTTTGAAAATCAGATTTAATTTTAGAGATTAAAGGGGTAAAATTGGCAGAGAAAAGGGAGGTTAGCTTTCTAGTAACATTAACTCCTAAATATTTAAAACCTAGGGGGTTCAATTTGAAGGGGATATCAGATTGACTCAATTGAAGGGCTAGGGCATTAACAGGATAGCATTCGCTTTTGGAAATATTAACTTTGTAACCTGAAAAAGAACCAAATTTCTGAATAAAGGGCAAAATTACTGGTATAGAGTGGTCGAGGTCGGAGACATATAATAACAAGTCATCAGCGTAGAGAGAAAGTTTAAATTCCATTCCATAACGTGAAATGCCAGGAAAAATGGAGGAGGATCTCAGATAAATGGACAAAGGCTCAATGGCCAGTGCAAATAGTAAAGGAGATAGTGGACAGCCCTGTCGGGTGCCTCGAGATAGAGGAAAATAAGCAGATTGAACGCCGTTAGTGGAAATACTAGCTACTGGGGATGTATAGAGAAGGCGTATCCATGAAATGAATGTATCACCCAAACCAAATTTATTTAGCACGGCAAGCAGGAAGTTCCATTCGACCCTGTCGAATGCCTTTTCAGCGTCAACCGAGATGACCACTTCAGGGGTTGTAGTGGAATTTTTAGAGTATATTATATTTAAAAGAGTGCGGACGTTGTAGAACAACTGACGGCCCTTTATAAATCCAGTTTGCTCTTCTGAAATCATGGTCGGAAGTAATCTTTCCAATCGGTTGGCCAGAGCTTTAGCAAGGATTTTTGCATCCACGTTTAGTAGAGATAGGGGTCTGTAAGAACCACAAAGATCGGGATCCTTGTCTTTCTTTAACAGCAGACTTATGGAGGCTTGTCTTAAAGTGAGAGGAAGAGAGCCAACCTGCAGAGATTCATTATATACAGTAAGCAAAATCGGGGCCAATTTAGGTTGGAATCTTTTAAAGAATTCCACTGGGAATCCGTCAGGGCCAGGGGCTTTAGAATTTTGCATGTTATTAATAGCAGTGTCGATTTCATCAATTGTTAGCGGAAGATCAAGATCTTTGGTGGCCTGGGGGCTAATAGTAGGAAAATCGAGGCTATCTAAAAAAGCACCCATCTCAGAAGAGTCAAAGAGGATTCGGACTTGTAGAGAGAAGAATAGAATGAGCAAAATACAGAGTTAATGGAGTTAGAGTCAGTATGTAGTGTGCCTGAGGGATCCTTGATTTGAAGAATCATACGTGAGGCAGCTTGGCGACGCAACTGATGGGCTAGGAGCCGGCTTGCCTTATCGCCATGCTCATAGTATGTGAAACGCGAGCGCAAAAGAAGGCGCTCTGCTTCCGTGGTCGTGTCGAGATCAATTTCAGTTTGCAAAACAGTACGGTCTTTGAGCAAGTTAGGGGAGGGGCAAGTGGCTAGTTGTTGATCTAATTTGTCCAATCTAGTGGAAAGCTCTTGAAGTTTAGCTATTCTAGTTTTATTCAAATGTGCAGAGTAAGAAATTATTTGGCCAGAGGTATGCTTTGAGTGATTCCCATAAAAGTGAACAAGAAATAGGATCTGCCTTGTTTTGATTGATCATGATAAAATCATCAATTGAAGATACAATAAAAGAGTTAAATTTAGCATCTGATAAGAGCAGAGTGTTTAACCTCCATGGTGAGGAATGTCGGGATTGCGAGAGAGCTGAATATCCAAAGAGAGTGGGGCATGGTCAGAGATAACTATAGGATGATATTTAATCGTAGACACCTTGGAGATAAGTTTCGTGTCAATGAAAAAATAATCAATCCGAGAAAAGGATTTATGCATATGTGAAAAAAAAGAATACTCCTTGGTGGTAGTATTATAGCATCTCCAGGGATCAATGCAACCATTTTTAGCCATGAAGTCAGAGAGCGACCTGGACATTAATGACGGGGCCAAGCTTTTGGGGGAGGAGCGGTCTAATCTAGGATTAATAACACAGTTCATGTCCTCCAAAAATGAGGAAGTTATCATGAAGAGAAGGGAGACGTTCAAATACCTTATTCATAAAAACTGGGTTATCAAAATTTGGAGCATAGATATTGACTAATAGTACAGGAATGTGAGATAGCGTGCCTGAAATTATTAAATATCTGCCATTTTCGTCAGAAATCAATTTAGAAGTAGAAAATTTAACTGATTTGCCAATTAAAATAGCAACTCCTCTGGCTTTAGAATTAAAGTTGGAGTGAAACACCTCGGAGACCCACGGGCATTTTAGCCTAACCTGGTCTGAGGTGCGCATGTGGGTTTCTTGTAGGAACACTATGTCTGCATTAAGCCTTTTCATGTAAGTTAATATCTTAGATCTTTTTATGGGGCTTCCCAAACCCTTTATGTTCCAACTCACAAACCTAATATGTGAACCACCAATGATGGGTCCTGCATTACCAGCCATTCATGGATTATTAACTAAGAGCTGTAGATGACCGAAGGATCCCGCTCCAGGGAGAGAAAGGAAAAGAAAAAATAAATAAATAAATAAATAAAAGAAAGAGAAAAAAAAAAAGGGGGTAAACACACACATATACACACACATACACACAAACCCAAAAACTGAATGGTCAAATAGGCTGAACATTAGCCACAACCCTCCCACCCTCACCAAAGCACTTACATCGACCCCATCCCCAAACGATGGAGAACCCAGTGCTAACTCCAGTAGGAGTAAATTCCCTAAGGGCAAGGCTACCGGCATATGTCTAATGGAAACAGTTAAGCTTAAAATTAAAAAAAAAATTAAAACGGGCTCCTGCAGATTACAACAAAAAGAACAAGGCACATGTGATGAACGTCAGTTGTAACATAGCACTTAGTGTGTAAAGTAAAAAGATCGTAATAGGCCACACCACTTCCACGGTGGTGAAATTGTCTGAAAGGAAACCAGATCTCTTACTTGGTTAATGTTTTAATGTATGCTCTGGCGTCCTCCGGTGATTTGAACACTCTCTCGGTACCGTCATATGTAATATGCGAGCAGGGTAAAGAAGGCCATACCGTAACCCAGGCAACGCCACCTCACGGAGCTGGCGGCGAATGTCAGTGAAGGCAGCACGGGCGAGCTGTCTTCGCGGTATGGTCAGGGAAGACATGTATAGCCATATCACCGACCTTTACTCTTTGCTGGGCTCTAGCTCGCCGCAAAATGTCCATACAGTATGTGTGATAGTGAAGCCGGGCGATTATGGGGCGTGGGCGTTCCCCGGGTTTGGGCCTGGCCTGCAGGGTGCGGTGGGCGCGATCTAAAATGGGCTCTTTATCAAGCTGAAAGGCCTCTTTGAGCAGAGTAGAGATAGCCGACATCGTGGAAGAGCTGGTTGAGTCTTCGGGCACACCTATAATCCTAATGTTATTGCGACGCGATCTGGCCTCGAGATCCTCACATTTGTTGTCCACTCTTAGCAGCTCGGCAGACAGATGATCCACTTTAGACTGTAGCGAAGCGATATCGTCACTGTGGGTGGAGAGTGAAGTTTCCATTTCAACAAAGGTGTTCTCCAGGGCGCTCATTTTAACTTGAATGTTAGTTATAGAGCCAGACAGTTCGGATTTTATTGCCTGTAGCTCCGTCTTGATAGATGTAAAATGGTCGCTTAGGGCGGCCTGAAGCTCGGTTTTGAAAATAGCCGCCATGTCTGAACGAAGTGATGAGAGCAGCTCCTCCTTGAAATCGGGTGGTGCAGCGGGGATTACAGCACTGCCGCTGGGGGAGGGGGAGTCACTACCAGGCGGGGATGAAGCGTGCGCAGCAGGCCGCTGAAGCGCAACAGATGGAGCATTGCTAGACTTGGGTTTAGGAGGCATTTTACTCAGCAATAGTTGAGGATGGAATGTTAGATAGAGCACACACCAAGAAAAATAACGCGAAAATGTGCCAATGAAGGTAATTTAACGCTAAGTGCAGGAGCTCCGAAAGTTGCGTCCTACTCCATAGATCGTTAAGCCGGAAGTCCCTCTTTTAACATCTTTCATAATTTGTGGTATAATCATTATGGTAAATGGCATGCATTTACAGTGCGCTTTTTTGTACCCTTCTTGGGCACCCAAAGCACTCTACCATGCTTCCATTCACCTCATTCACACACACTCATATCTGTAGCAGACTGACAGAGTCACGTGGCTGCCAAATTGGGCCAAGAATTGAACCGCCAACTGAGCCACTGCACACTATTATATTTGATATATCATATTATTAAATTATCTCTGATATTTTATTTCTATGGACCAGATGTTCTGTATCCCTAATAAAGTTTGAATTGAATTGAATAACTTTAATTGGACTTTTAGAATATTCATTTTCTGTGCATGCAGTGTCACACAGTCTGGAGTGCTGTTTAGACTTTCCTGGGATTTACACCATATGCCCAGTGTGTGGCCACTTTAATTAATGAGGCAATTTATTTGGTCACATCTCAGTAGTGTCCCAGTCTATGGATGCTGTCATACATGCACTAATCTAGCTCTAGGCTCTAACCAATACAAAAACATCAGACTTTAGCTACATTTTCAGTGTTATCTC